>PVHT020000108.1:3157246-3246863 GCA_004024745.2 Catagonus wagneri
AACCTGTGTCCTCATAGGTGCTGGTCAGGTTTGTTTCTGATGAGCCATGACAGGAACTCCCATGTATCTTTTTGAATTATGGTTTTCTCTGAATAGATGCCCAGGAGTGGGATTGCTGGACTGCAGGGTAGTTCTGTATTTAGTTTTTTAAGAACCTCCATATATCTTCCATAGTGGTTGTACCAATTTACACTACTCCTCACTACCCCCTCTAAGAGGGGGCACAGTCCTTGAAGCACTAGCCTGCTGTGTTCCCTTCTTTGTCTGGCAATTACATCTACTTTTTCTGTTTCCTCCAAGACTGTCTCCATGTTTCTATTTGGCGTCAGTGTACAGAGGCAGCCAATATTTTGGCAACATGATCATTTAAAATTGCAACTCTCCCTCTGGCTCCCTGTACTTCTTACAATGTTCCATATATTTTTTCACAGCATTTATCATCTTCCCGCCTCTGATATCATTTATATCATGTGTCTGTGATTATTATCTGACACCTGCCCCTGCTCCACCAGCCTCTCTCCCACTCCTCAGCACCCTCCACTGGAATCTCAGGGTCAGGAGGGATGGGATTTTTAGGGAGGTCTGTTTGCTCATTGAGTTATCCCCATTATCCAGAACAGTGCGTGGCACACAGTAGATGCTCAATACATATTGCTGAATGAATACGTTTATTCATTTCTATAATGGGCGAAGACTAATCAGTATAGATTAATGAGGTGGTCTCCGCAGGTCAGCCGTGATCATCTTGCTCATGACTATGTATAATCAGGTTTTACTGGGGACTAGAAGAGACTCAGCAAACTGAATTAGTTCAACCATTTTCTCTCTCTGAGTGAAAGGTAATGGCTCTCTGAATCGACACTTCTCTGGGGAGGTTGTGTTAGTTCTGCTTTCAGAAGCAGCTGCCTGTTGTGGCCATGAAGACAGGCGTGATGGGACTGGGCCAGCAGTGCTCTGTTCAGGGCGTCCATGAACTGGGGTGGGGGAGGGGGAAGGACTACTATTTTATTTTAACTTCCTTCCAGCTGAAATTCATTTTTATCATTTTCTTCAACTGTACATGTAGGCAACAAATCCCCACAGACTTTGTCAGCAATAGAGATCACAACTTTCAACATACCATGCTATTATTTCAGATATATCAACATATTTTCAGTTATTTCCACTTCAAAATTATGGTAGCTATTATACCTGTCTCTACATTTTATTGTTTAATGCATTAATAAACAATCACATAGGCATTCCCATTGTGGCTCAAAACCCGACTAGTATCCACGAGGATGCAGGATCCAGAGTTGCTGCAAGCTGTGGCGAAGGTTGCAGACATGGCTTGGATCCTGTGTTGTTGTTGTGGCTGTATTGTAGGCCGGCAGCTGCAGCTATGATTTGACCACCAGCCTGGGAACTTCCAAATGCCACAGATGTGGCCCTAAAAAAAAAAGCACCACATATATCACTATATTATAAATTTGTTAAAACGATTTGATAATTATATTATAAATTTGTTAAAACGATTTCCATATATTTAATATATAAATATATTAAATATATTTCCATATATTTTTCTTCCTTAAAAAAAATTTTTTTTTTTTTTGCTTTTTTAGGGCTGCACCTGCAGCATATGGAGGTTCCTAGGCTAGGGGTCGAATCAGACCTACAGCTGCCAGCCTACACCACAGCCACAGCAATGCCAGATCCGCGTCTGTGACCTACACCACAACTCATGGCAACGCCGGATGGTTAACCCACTGAGCAAGGCCAGGGATCGAACCCATAACCTCATGGTTCCTAATCCGATTCGGTAACTGCTGCGCCACCACAGGTACTCCACTTGCTTCCTTTTTTTTTCTTTTTATGGCTGCACCTGTGGCATACGGAAGTTCCCTGACTAGGGGTTGAATTGGAGCTACAGCTACCATCCTATGCCACAGCCACAGCAACGCTGGATCCAAGCCACATCTGCCACCTATGCTGCAGCTTGCAGCAATGCCAGATCCTTAAACCATGGAGTGAGGCCAGGGTTTGAACCCAAATCCTCATGGGTAGTATGTCGGATTCTTAACGTGCTAAACCACAAGGGAAACTATTTTCCTTTGTAAAACCATGCATTTTATTTTATGCTTTCAAAAACATTATTCTAGAAGAAAGTTGAGCCTTCGCCAGATTGCTAAGTAAGTCCTTGGCATTGTCTGTGCCAGGAGAGAATGGGATGGGAAATCCTTGCTGCTGGGTGGCTTCAAAGAACCAGCCAAGATCAGATTCACGACATAAAAAGCCAGCCTCCTGCTCCTCTCTAGGGAGTGTTCTCCAGGTGCCAGTTTCGGTCTCTGCGAGCTCAGCCTCACCAAGACATTTGCGTCAACCCAATGCAATTCTGTAGTGATTAATGATTTCCAGTCTTCACGAGGTGGATTTTGAGTTGATCAGTGATGTGAAGCCCTCCCAGGCTACACCATCTGAAATTTCAATACCTCTACTCTCATACACACTTCTTCTTTTTTTTTAGGGCCTCAGTGGGTTAAAGATCCAGCATGGCCATGAGCGGTCGTGTGGGTTGCAGGCTCAGCTCAGCCCTGGCATTGCTGTGGCTGTGGCATAGGCTGGCAGCTATAGCTCTAATTTGACTCCTAGCCTGGAATTTCCATATGCTGTGGGTGCAGCCCTAAAAAGATAGATAAATAAATAAATAAATAAATAAACTCACTCCTAGAATCTTGATGACTTGCTACTTGCCGCGGTCTCCATCTCCCTAAGGAGGTCTAATTCATTCATTCATTCATTCATTCATTCATTCATGAGTCTGTGCAGTCAATAGACTCCGCAGGAGGTAATTTGGTGTATCAGTGAACAACATACACAAAATTTCCTGCCCTTGTGGTTCTTACACTCTTGCATAGGGAGAGAAGCATTAAATAATAAATACAACATAATTAAATTATGCAGGATTTTAGAACATAAAAATGCTATGGAAAAAACCTAGAGCAGGATTTAGAGTGAGATTTAGAATTTTTGTTCCCCTGAAGGGGGTCAGCTGGACAGTTTTGTTCGATTGGCCCTGTCTCTGTGTAGGCCTGTCTTCTCTGTTTGTTTTATTTACCTAGGGTTCAGTTCTGGCCTGGTGTGGGCACAGGTTGTGGCAGCTATGACACACATTGTAGATGTCCCAAGGAGGGACAGGCAAAGCCGTTCTGAGCTAAGTACCGCTATGGGGAGCTCCAAAAGTGGCTTCTGACATGATAAATATATACATGGAAAGGAAGTGGAAGTAAAGCTCAAAACACGCTAAAGACAAATTTCATTCTTATCACAGTTTCTCCTAGGGCTAGTTCCTGCAAAACCTGTTTAGAAATTAAAAATCTAACAAACCATCACTGTTTTTTTCATTGTTCCCACTGAAGCTTCCTACCTTGTGGCTATCCAAATTAGAATTAATTAAAATGAAAAGTTCATTTCCTCAGTCTCACTAGTCACATCTTAAGTGCTCAACAGCCACATGTACTAGTGGCTACCATATTGAACAGTGAAGGTACAGAACGGGTCCATCATCACAGAAAATTCTTCTGGACAGCTTTGCTTTGGACTGTGAGCATGAATGGGTCCAGAACTGAGTGGGTAACTGAACACAAATGGTTTGAAGGCCTGAGGTTAACGAGAGGTGGGCTCCGAACCAGGACTGAGCTTCAGGATGATAAGCAGCCAGATACCTGGAAAGGAGTCATGTACCAAAAAACCAAATCAGGTCAACCAGTGGGCTGCCAGAGTATCAGGGATGAGTACAAGTGGAAAAGAGCTGGAGTAGACTCCAACTGGCTGGAGTCCAAGGGTGTCTCTACAAGATCTGTGGGGAATACACGAGAGGAGCCCCCAAGAGCTGCAGCTTCTCACATCCCCTCCATTCTTGCCTTCCTCCTTTTAAGCATCCTGCCGCCAGGCCAGACAAATGGAAATGATTTTTGACTCTCTGTGAACTCCTGTCCCCTGTTTCCTGCCTCCCACCCATCTGCTTCTTTAGTCCTTCCTGCTGCTCACAACCAAGTTCATATCTTTATTTTTCTTTCCCTTGGAGTATTATAAAAACTTCTCACATCATCTAATGATGATTAGCACTAATCTTTTCATTTTCCATTCTTTCTGACGCACCCCTATAAAATAAGACTTAAACCATAGCTTTGATCCTGGTCTGTTGGACCCCCAACTTCTGTGGCCTCTTATGTTCCCAAAATCAAGTTCCCAGCCTTTCCCTGGTGTTTGAGACATTCTGTGAAATGTTCAGTCTATCTTTTCAATGTTATCTTTTTTTTTTTTTAATAAAATTGTGCCCTAGTATACCACCAGTTGGATTAATTCTGGTTCCTAAATTTGTTTCCTATCTTGTCCTGTCTTGACTTACCCATGTTGTTCTTTCTTCCTGGGACAGCTTCCCTTCCTTTTCAACCCTGCAAAACCCAACCTGGCTTGAAGGCTCCTGTTAAACTCCACCCCTACAAAATCTTTTCCTAACTTCCCCCTAAGTTAAACGTTCTCCATCTCCGTCTCCAGATTCCCTCTCCACCCTTGTCTACCATATTTGGTGCCTAGGAGGCTGACCTGTATGGACTGTTGTATTTACCCTCTTGCCTCTTGCTTCCAACTGGGTTTGGCCAATAAGAAAGGTGAGGGGGCGAGGGGGGGGGTGTTTATTGTCCTGCTGCCCTTCCTGTGTGGCTGCAAGTGGCAGAGACTGCACTCCTTGCCAAAGGCTGTCATTCCCATCAGAAGTCCCTTTCTACAGCTTCTGCCTTTTCAGGTACTTTCAGGTCGTAGAGGTGGTAATAGGGCCTTGATATTATTAACCCTGCAGTGCTTTACAATTTTTATGTTTCTCTTAATTTTTCTCATACCTTTGTTAGTAGTTATTTCATGAAATGATCCTCAATTACTCCTTTTGGATGTTCCATCCGTTTATTACCAAGTATCTGCTTACTACCAAATGTTCCATCCATGTACAACCAAGTGTCCCTACTCTAGGCACAACCATTCTTTCAAATACCTTCTCTCTTGGGGCTCTTTCTGTAGTCTTGAATTTCCCTATTAGACTGAAGGCACCTACTGAGTACTTACCATTGATCAGGCACTATTCTGAATGCTGGGCAATTTAGTGATGAGCAATACAGTTGTCTATGCCACCTTGAACTTGAATAATAGAACTAGTGTTTAATAAGTGCTTATCACATGGCAGGCACTTTTAAAAGTCTTTTACATGTAGTAAATTATTTCACCCGTACAACAACCTTGTGATATGTTTTACAAATGAGAAAATAGAACCTCAGAGAAATGAATTTGCCTGAGGTCACACAGCCACAAAGTAGCAAAACTGGGATTCTTTTATCTTATTTCTCTTTTGGTTCCTGTGGCATATAGAGTTTCCGAGCCAGGGATTAGATCTGAGCCACAGTTGTGAACTACACCACGGCTAGGCAATGCAGGATCCTTAAACCCACTGTGCCAGGCCTAGGATCTAACCTGCATCCTGGTGCTACACAGGTGCCTCTGATCCTATTGTGCCACAGTGGGAACTCCCAAAGCTGGAATTCTAACTCATGTGGTCTGACTCCAAAGCTCTTACTCTTCACCACATCATTATATCATCTCCTCCTAGCTTAGTGTCCTTTGCAATGACTAGTGCATAGCTGACTCAGCACATTAGTTGAGCTGATTTTAATAGATGGTCTCATTAGTAAAAGAATATACCAATGGGCTTATGCTTTCTGTAAGTTCAACAAAATTTTGACCTAAATAGCTTTCAAGAATAATTTGGTTCTTTTTTTGTTGTATCATTCTCAAGTGTTTTTCTGCAGTAGCAGGTGGTAAGAAATGGATTTTTCCCCCATTCAGTCAAGCTAAATAGCTGGTCCTATTGGCTGGATCTTCATCACATACAAAATTGTGTGCTCTAGCCCTGGGCAGGTGACAGCCTCTCTTGTGACATAGCAAGGTTCAATGGATAGTATTTGCAGCAAATGCTTAGTTACAACAGAGTGGCACCCAACTTGAAATCATTAATAGGCGCCCGTGTAAGAGTTCACCATAGCTGTGACTTCTTCTACTGCGGAATCGTTCTGTTTGAAATATAATGTACTCAAAAAGCAGCAAAACCTGTAGTTAGAAATCACTGTAATGACTTCCATGAAAGCTATCGCTAATTTAGGGCCCAATTAAAACTAGAAATCCAATTATTGCTGAATAACATAACTGCAAGAAAGTAACTTGAATTGCACGTATGTCAGTAATTAAGGAGGAAGCTTTAATAAGAGAATCTGTCTGAACCATTACAAGGAGGGGCCAAAGAGTCTGGAAGTTCTGCTTCCTTTCTCCTTCAGGGTGGGTCACAGCAAGAAATGCCGCAGCCACAGGGTAGTGACAGTCAGCTATGAATCTTGTAAACATGCTGTGCTTTTATAGCCTAGCTCATGAGGTCCTGGTAAGAGAAATGCAGAATTTATGAGGAGGGTAAATCTCATATCTGAGTCCACGTCCTATGAACATCAAATACACTGTTAGTTCTGAAAAATTAAATATCAGGAGCTGCTATATGTTAAATATTTGAGATGCTATAGAAGGAATTTGGCAATTTAAGTGTCACAGGCTGTAACTTTACAGTTCACAGGTTTTGACCTTGCGGTTAATTTTACTGCACTGATTCTGTTGCTTGCAATGGAGTGGCCAGGCTGCTGGGCATATGGGCTTGGAGGGTCACAGACTAGGCACATGAGGGCAATGGAATTCTCTTGTGGTGCAGCAGGTTAAAGATCCAGCTGTCACTGCAGCAGCTTGGGTTGCTGCTGTGACATGGGTTAGATCCCTGGCCTGGGAATTCCCACATGTTAAGAGTACAGCAAAAATAAAGTGCTGCCCTGGGTACAGCAAGGTGTAGCTCCCTGTCTGCAAGTCTGGTGTACTTTTCTTTATATCCCCGGCCAGCAGAGTGTGTTAGCAGCACCTCTTACAGTACCCTGGGTGGGTAATTTCTTTTTACTACACAGGGTATCAGGTGGTTTGAAGTTTTACTGAAATACAGCAAGGCCACAATTCTCAAATTGTGTGCCTTAGACTCATCTAGAAGGCTTTTTAAAACGCAGATGCTAGGCCCCACCGTAGTGTTTCTGAGTCACTAGTTCTGGGGTGGGGCCTGAGAATATGCATTTACCATGTAATTTTTTTTTTATTAAAGTATAGTTGATTTACAATGTTGTGCCAATTTCTGCTGCATAGCAGAGTGATCCAGTCTTCTTCCTCAGAAGAAGGCATGAAATTCTACTCCCTCAGCACTGGGATCTGTGAAGGATCATTTCACTCAGCAATAAAGAAAGCGCAACAGAGGGGAAAGTCAATTTGGCTCAGAAGGAATAAAATTAAGTCCTGACCAAGTCCAAAGATAGTATCATAATGACCTAGACTTGTACCCTTTGATTCCCCTCCTGTCGTCCGTGCCTTCCCATTTAAGACCTGTGCTTGCTGCCCACTCAGCCTCCTACAGTCCTTGCACCCCATTCTCAGTCCAATGAGCAGAGCCTGTGGCAGGCTGGGCCCCTCTTGTCCCAGTCTTCCATGCCAGGTCCAAACTTCTAGGGAGTTCTGTTTTAGTTTGTGACCAAAAGCAAAAAGAGACTAACTCTGAACATGTCTGAGCCTTCCTCTGCTATCAGAAACTGGAGAATCGACCCTGGAAGGTGGGGACTGATGTCCTTGGCTATGTTCAGGTAAGAAGCTGAGAAAGGAAAGAACTAGGACAATACCATGTGGCATGGGGAGGGCAGGAGGGGAAAATGTTACCATGGGAGCCAATTTTGCTGTCCTTCAAAAGGCCCCTCACACACTCGCCTTCCATGAAGAGCCCGGACCCAGTTTTAGGGAGTAGGGGCTTTCGGAATCCTAAAAAGACCTGAGGCAGCTGGATGGCATGATGGGAGTGGGCCCAGTTCTCTAGGCCTCAGGAGAGGCTTAAAGTTAGATGGTTAATAAAATTTATGGACTATCCTGCTTGGAGTTACATGGAATGGTCTGGAATGTTACAGAAGTTTGCACACAGTCTGGACTCTCTTTCCTGACTGAAACCTTCTGAAACCTTCTAGTTACCTCTCGGTTCTAGGCTCCCAGGGAATGTTCTTGGCTATGCTCTTCAGCAAGAGAAAACAAACTTGTGAGTTTTATGTCAAGAAGCCCATACGAAAGGTCTGAGATACTATAGACTACTAGTGCTCTTACAAACAAGACCCAAAAAAATCCCAACCCCTTGAGATAGAAACTTTGATATAATCTGGCCCACAAGGATGCTCTTATGCCCAACTCCTTAGTTGAGAAAAAACAGTTTCTATACATATTATTAAGCTTTACTTCCTGTAGTTTGGTTTTTTAAAATGATAGACTTTCCCTCATTTTCTAAATACAAAGCATAATAACATAAACGTTCTTTTTAAAAGTACCTACACCTTCCCCTCAAATCAAGGCTCACCAAGCCCAGCAGGTCTGAACTAGGGATGGCTCAATCTTGACGACTAAATCATATGATTACTGCAAAGTCTTGACCAAGACCGTGCCCCAACCTTCAAGGCTGGAGAGAAGTGAATAGTTTCCAAGAGACCAAGCTGAACTAGCTGTGGATTTATCCCAGTTTATACAAGGATTTCACACTAAAGATTTAGTGTAAAAATTGGTATTACTATAGCTGGTTTAGACCATAGACTTAGGCCTTCACTCTAGTGGTATACCTCTTGAGAAAGCTTTCCTAGCTCACAATTTTACACTCAGCCCCAGTGCACAAATGCTGGAGCACCTAGGATCTCAGAGGCAACCTATGCCCCATGCGCAGTGACTAAGGGTCAAGAATGCCTGACTATTACAGCTCTAGCCAAGTAAAGACTCACTTCCTGGCACAAATTAGAAATAGAGAAAAGAAAAAACCTCATTTAGCTATGAATAAGGAACAGAGTTTCCATTATGAACGTCCTGTCCCCCAGTAGTCTCTTCTATTTCAAACGCTCCAAATTCCATACAGCCTCAAGCAGCAGCCTGTTTCAGGGACCTGGTCTTTGAGTCATAAACAGGAAGATGAGCTACACCCAGGTGAATCACACTCTGTTTGTTGTTCTACTTTTGGGAAGTGATAGGCTGCACACTTAAGGGTGAGGCTGGCTGGTAAAGGGATGAACAGGTGACAGGCAGACAGTCCAGGTTGAAGTTGGCCTGACTAGCATCATTATTACTTTTTGTTGTTGTTTTTGGAGGAAATTTTAATCTTACTTAAAAAAAAAAAGAATGTCACATACATCTTTGTCACACAGCATTATGTTTTAATCGCTGAACCCATTAGAACTATGGATGATGAACTGTGACAGATCTCAAAGAGCAAATGGTTTGCTCCTCTGCCGTCGACCGTACGGAGTAACTTCTCCAACGTCATCATTAGAGAAGCATGGGTGATGGTATAACAGGAAAAACAAATTTGACTCCATATTAGATCTGATCCTTTTACTTTACCCTTTGTCCTATCTCACTTGTGCTTTGTCACCCTGAGCAACTTCTGCAAAAGGACGCTGACTATAGCCTGATATATACAGGACAGCTTATTCTCAAGGCTATGACCTTTAAGAGTATTACATTTTAAGATAAAAAGTTGCAGAACATAGGGTAGCATTGGTTTTGTTGGAGGTTTATAGGAACATCATGATCTATGACCTGATCTACTTGGATAGCTACAAAAACAAAGGATTTCTGCACCAAGAAATTTGCAACAACTAACCACATCCCCCCTTTCTAGTATAAAAGGAGCTTGAATCCAGACTGAGGTGAGATGGTTCTTTGAGACACTAATTGCCATTTTTCTCAGTCTGCTGACTTTCAGATTAAAAGTCCTTATTCCTGGAGTTCCCATTGTGGCACACTGGGTCTCTCTGGAGGTGCTGGTTTGCTCCCTGGCCCAGGCACAGTGTGTTAAGGATCTGGCATTACTGCAGTTGTGGTATAGGTTGCAGCTCTGGCTCAGATTTAATCCCTGGCCTGGGAACTTCCATATACTGGTGGTGCCCCAGCAACCTGTGTCCCGATTTCTTGGCCTGCTGTGTTGTGAGCCGAATGAGCTTGGACTCAGTAACCCTGACTTGGCTGACCTGGCTTTCCCACGGCCACAAGCCACTACGGAAAGGGATATGGGGTGTGGGGCTGACCAGGGAGAAAGGCAAGATTTCCACACCTCACATCTTCACAGGTGTCACGTGAGGTTGGGAAAGTCACAGGAAGACAAAGATCCTACAGGCCCAGAATTATTCTTCTGACAGCCTACAATTGGCCACACTGCAGAACTGCAGAAAACACCTCTGGGATTTTTGGTTATTTCACCCTGGAGCCTATTTCTGGGGCTTTGGAAAGCCTCCTTTTGTGGACCAGGGGAGGAAGGTGCAGTTCTATGGCTAAGTGGGGAAGAGGAAGGGAGGGCAGTTCCTTGGGGACCCTGGCAGAATTAGGCCACACAAAGCCAAGGGTTCAAGAAGATGGGAAAGGCCTGCTTCTCTGTGCTGGCCGGGGATTACTGCCCTTTCCTTGTCTTTTGGATTGAAACAAAAACCCACGAGGATGAAGACTGCGAGGGGTCCAAAAGCTCTGCCTAGGGTTTGTGCCAGCAGAAACCCGTCTTGGTCCTGCCTCCTGCTGCTGGTGAAGGGCCACCCTCGGCCCAAATAACCTCCCCATCACCCTGCGCGGAGGGGCAGGCCCTGGCAGGAAGCGCTGAGCATGCACGGGAAGCTCTGAGCATGCGCGGGAAGCGCTGCGGGGAAGGGGGTGGGGGAAGGGGGTGGGGTTCAAATATGTCTTATTTTGCTTAATAATGGCCCCAGAGACAAGAGGAATGATGTGCTGGATCCTATAAAGTGCTTTCTTTGGGTAGAAGGGTGAAAGGTCTTGATTTCAGAAAAGAAAAAAAAAACATCATATGCTGACATGGAACATCTATGATAAGAATAAATCTTTGATCTGTGAAATTGTGAAGAGAAAAAAGGAAATTCTTGCTAGTTCTACCATCAAAGCTGAAACTGCAAAGGTTACAGCTACAAGGTTTTATAAGTGGTTAGTTACGATGGAAAAGGAATCACATTTGTAAGATATTTTGAGAGAGAGAGGGAGGCCACATTCACATACTTTTATTGCAGTATATCGTTATAATTGTTTTATTATTAGTTATTTCTATAAATCTCTTACTGCGCTTTATTTATTTATTTATTTATTTATTTATTTATTTATTTATTTACTTATTGTCTTTTTAGGGCGACACCCACGGTACATGAAGTTTCCCAGGCTAGGAGTCAAATTGGAGCTGTAGCTGCTGCCCTATGCCACAGCCACAGCAATGTGGGATCTGTGACCTACACACAGCTCATGGTAATGCCAGATCCTTAACCCACCGAGTGAGGCCAGGGACTGAACCTACATCCTCATGGGTGCCAGTCAGATTCGTTTCTGCTGAGCCACCTTGGGAACTCCGTGCCTAAGTTATGAATTAAACTTTATCGTAGATGTGTATGTATAGGAGTAAACATGGTGTCTGTAGGGTTTTGTTGTATTTGTAGTTTCAGTCATCCAATGAGGGTCTTGGAATGTATCTGCCACTGATAAGATGGACTGTTTTTTTTGTTTTTTTTTTTTTAACATGGTCACACCTGTGACATGTGGAAATTCCCAGGCCAGGGATTGAATCTGAGCCACAGCTGCAGCAATGCCAGATCCTTTAACCTAATGCACCAGGCTGGGGATCAAACCTGTGCCTCCTCAGTGACCCAAGCTGCTGCAGTTGGATTCCTAACCCACCCAAGAACTCTGGTACTATTGTTCTTAATTATAAGGAGGGAAGATCCTTGATTAGGCTTCTGTTTTTGATAAATACTTTCAAAGATGTCCATCAACACATCCTCCCAGCACTTTTCCCTGCTCTTGTGGGAGCATGTGTACATCAGGAGTTGCAGTCTGTTTCCCCGCCTGTGCACCTGGCCTGGCTTTGAGACTTGCTTTGACCAACAGAGTGCTATGGAGGTGACCTGGACTTCCTAGCCCTGGCCTGAAGTTGCTTGGCAACTTCTGCTTCACCCATTGGTTCCAGCTGCTTTGTAAAGAAGCCTGGGCCAGACAGCTAAAGAATGTGGAGAGAGAGGGCGGGGGTAGGAGGGCCACAGACAGCTGTCCCTCTTCCAGTTACAACCTCAGATGCACCAGGCATATGCTGAACGAAGCCACAAGACTGATCCCAGCCATCACCAAGAAGAACCTTCCATCTGAGCCCAGACAAGGTGGAGAGTTGAGAGAAATGACAAATTGTCCTGTTAAGCCAGTAGGTGCTAGGACAGTTTTGTTATAATAGACGACAAAAACAATGTGGTAAATTGTGTCATTCAGAATCAAATTTTTTTTTTTTTACATGGGCTAAAAAAAATGATAATAGACACTGTGTGAGCAGAATAATGTTTGTTTTGATATTGGGAATGGAAGCTTTTCATGATTTGCCTTGGACCTTGTTTAGAATCTGAAAAGGAGGTATGCATAGGACACAGGGAGCATGAAGCTATGTGAGAGGAAGTGTCTTATGTGCTTGCATTTGGGAAACACAGCTGAGGGGGGAGATTAGACAAGCTGACGTTAAGTTCTGGTTTTATTACTAATTTACCACATGAGCTTGACCTTGGGAAAGTCATGCATTCTCTCTGAGCCCTGTATAGGAAATTTGTGTGACTGGTAATAGCCAATAACTGTTAGGTCCCTGATATGTGCCAGGCCCAAAGTAGGTGCCATCCCACACAAGACTGTTTATTTTCATGATAGTCCTGCAAAGGACATCATCCTAATTTTCAGATAAGGAGGCAGTGGGTCTGATAGTGTTAGTGAGATCACGGAGGGTAGTGGGAAGAAAGAAGGGTTAAACAGGTATTCAAACCCAAGCAGGTAACTTTAGATCTGTACTTTTTTCTGCTATGCTTCACCCAAGGGCTCACTTCTCCCTTTTGGGTTTGAGGCAGGTATCAGTCCAGAGATTTGAGCCGGTCCCACTGGGTGTTCACCATTTACTGAGGCTTTGGACAGGGTTCATGAGCGTCTGTAAAACCACCACAGAGGAGTTCCCGTCATGGCCACAGCAGAAGTGAAACTGAATGGTAACGGTGAGGATGTAGGTTCGATCCCTGGCCTCACTCAGTGGGTTGGGGATCCAACATTGCCATGAGCTGTGGTGTAGGTCACAGATACAGATTGGATCCCATGTTGCTGTGGCTGTCGTGTAGGCTGGCAGTTATAGCTCTGATTCGACCCCCAGCCTGGGAACCTCCATATGCCGCAGGTGTGGCCCTAAAAAGCAAAACATAACAAAAAACCCCAACACCCCCCAAAAAAATCACCAGAGAATATATTCAGCTTTTCAATAGACGTCTTTCTGATCTATTCAGTTCCTCACCATCATTTCTGGGCCTGACTTTCCCTCATCCCTAAGCAGAAGCTAACTGCTGGTGGTTTCTATTCTTTGCCATGTTTCTTTTATCTGTTACCTCTGCTCCCTCTCTGCCTTTATCCTGGTTTGGGCTGGCACCATCTTTTGCAAGAAGCTCCTTATCAGCCTCACCCTCAGTCTCTCTCTCCATCAGCCCATTCATCCGTCATGCAGCCACCAGAGTTATCTTCCTACACACAGGTTCGAGACTGTCATTTATTTGTTCAGAATTCTCGATATCAAGGAACATTTTAGTGATTGACACCTTCTTCATGTACACAGTTTTAAAAATATCAACAAAATAATTTTATTAAGTAATGAAATATATATCTATATAATATCTATACAAATCAAATTATACACACACACACACACACACACACACACACACACACACACACACACACACACATATATATCAAACAACAACACATGCTTGTTAGAATGTCCAATGAATGTGAAGGCTGATATAGTTTGAGTCAAACACAAATAAACCTTGCTGCTGTTGGCTTGAGCAGATGTATTATTTACTTTTCACTGGACTTTTAGAAACATAAAGATGCTTTAGGACTCCTATTTGCAGTTTCTCAAATTGCTAGTAGTCCAGGAAACCCTAGAATTTGTATCAGGGTTTTTTTTTTAATAATCTTTCTAGATAGGAAGTAACCATCCAAAGATAGTAAAAAAGGTTAAGTGCACAATTTTGAATGTTACAAAGTTATGTGATTGACTCCTACTGAATGCTGGTCAAAGACACACCAAAGATAAACTGAATTATGGGCACTTAAAACTAATTTGTGCAGACCCGTCAGGAGAAATTTATGATTTCATTTCTAGAAATAGGATAAAGAAATGAAATAAAGTCTAATTCCAGTGTGTAAATTAGGGAAATCAACCTCTTACAGTTTGGTCCTGAATAAACTGCTTTCTATTCGACATGCTCATGAGCGTGGTCTTCCCTTTAATTCACATTGTGGAATAATTGCCCTGGTGGAAATCAGAAACATGCAAGGTAATATATTGGTTTTACTCAATGATTCTTGAGAGGTGATACCTCAATTAACAAATCCTCAGGGAAGGAGGCGGTGTTGAAAAAAAAAAAATATGTTCCAATCTCATCTTCATAAATCAAGCCAGGCAGAACTGCCTCTAGGCATTTGGCAGGACAGAAACACCCTTGCGCAGAGCAGCTCTCAGCCCTGCCCAGATGTAAGCAAACTGGGCCACTCTTTAGCAAATGTCTAAAACATTCCAGCCTTCTCTGTTTCTCTGCCTTCCATTTTCTGTTAACGCTAGCAGATTACCCCCTTCTCTGACTTACAGAATTCTACAGCCTCTTTTTTCCCCCTCATCCTCCATCAGAAACTGCTTTCATGACAGTTTTGTTTGTTTATTAATACGCAGAATATGAATTTAATGTGGGTAAATTTTAATGGACCTGGTAAATCAATCAGGTCTTTGAAGTCAAATCTTTACCAACTTGGAGAATCCTGGGACTTGGAACTCTTCCCCGTGGTGTCCCCAGCATCTAAGTCAGTACCTGGCAGGTAAATAACAAACTGTTGTTGGAGGAACAATGAAAAGCTTAGTTCCCTCCCACTTGAAGGGATTCAAGCAGAAAGGGTAAGGGAGGGGAAGGCATGAGTGGGGGGTGAATGTCAGGAGCCTCCGGGAAGGGGTGAACTGAAATCCCAGTAGGTCTCTGAACATGAACCTGACGGTTCCTCCAGGTGTCTGACGGGTCTGTCAGAACCTTCCTCCCACATCCTAGACTTTTGTGTGTCTGGGGGAAACAAGGAGGGGCTGTAGATCCTGGGTCCTTGTTCTTTCTTTTATAGTTACTTTGCTCCTGTTAGGATCAACTACATCAACTACATCATTTGATGTGTCCAAGGTAAAATGAAAATGAGGGGCCCTTAGTTCAAAATTTGCTAAGAATTTCATGCCAATCAAAATGACAAATAACCACTCCACACTCACCAGGACAGTTATAATAAGAAAGATGGACAATTACAAATGTTGTCAAGGCTGTGGAGAGATTGGAACCCTCATACAGTGCTGGTGGAAATGTAAAATGATGCTACACTTTGGAAGACAGTCTGGCAGTTCCTCAAGAAGATAAACATAGAGTTACTGTATGATCCAGCAGTTCTACTCCTAGGCATGTTCCTGAAAGAATTGAAAACGTATGTTCACATTAAAAACTTCTACATGAATGCTCATAGCAGCATCATTCATAATAGTCAAAAAG
The DNA here is from genome assembly GCA_004024745.2 of Catagonus wagneri. Taxonomy (NCBI): domain Eukaryota; kingdom Metazoa; phylum Chordata; class Mammalia; order Artiodactyla; family Tayassuidae; genus Catagonus; species Catagonus wagneri. The sequence continues at coordinate 3,172,999 of PVHT020000108.1, forward strand.
TGAAAATGCCTCAAATATCTATCAACTGATAAATGGATAAACAAAACGTGAATTCAATTTTGTATGCAGTGGAATATTATTTAGCAACAGAAAGAAATGAAGTATTGATACATGCCATAACATGAATGAACCTTGAAAACGTGCTAAGTGAAGCTACACACAAAGACCACATACTATGTGATTCTGTTTTTATGAAGTGTTCAGAATATGCAAATCCTTAGAGATAGGGTGTAGATGAATGGTTGTCAGGGCCTGTGGGAGGAGAGGGTGGGGAATGACTGCTGCCAGGTACAAAGCTTCTGTTTGGGGTTATGAAAAATTTCTGGAACTTGGTGGTGGTGATGTTTGTACAATCTTGTAAATATAGCAAAAACATTGAATTGTATACTTTGAAAAGGTGATTTTTGTGGTGTGTGAATTATATATCAATAAAAAAGTATTGAGAATTTCAAGACAGCAAGAGCAGAGCATGAAGCTGAGTGTGGAGCCCTCTGCGTTTGGGGCCTAGGCATCTGCATAGATGTGGCCTGGAAGCTAGCTCCCCCGTGTCTCTTAAGTGCTCTCATACTTTGTCTCTTCTCTTCCAACCCATATTGCATATTTTCTCCCAGGTTATCTCTGTGTTAGGTGTCTTATATAAACCAGTTAGGCTAGAGTGAACAACCATCCCGATCTGCCTTGGATGGAGACATTTCCCAGGATGTGGAACTTTCAGTGCTAAAACTGGGAAGATCCCAGAGAAATTGAGATGAGCTGGTCACCTTGGCTGTCAGGGAACAATATTTATGCTGTAATTTTTCCTAACTGAAATCGTGAAAAAAATCTCCTGGCCTATCATGTCTACCAGTCATAATGGCAGTTTAGTATGGAGAATTGGTTCCTGGCCCATTAATCACCTAGGTGTTTGGCAGAAATGCAGAATCTTGGCCCCTCCCAGGCCTATTGAATCAGAACCTGCATTGTAAAGAGATCCCCTGGCAACTCACCTGCAACTTAAAGATGTGGAAGACAGAAGATGGCAGACCAGACAGGAGATCTGGGTTCTGGTTCTGGATTTGCCACTGGCTATGAACCCTTGGGCAAATTGCTTGACCTTTCTTGTCTCAGTGTTTTAACCTGTAAAATGTGGGTGTTGGATTCTTAAAATTAGTGGTTAGCGGACATAGACACATCTGTTAAATTTGTAGCATCTGGATTTTGAACAGCCTATATCTACATGGCTCTAAAATCAGACAGCTCTGCTTTGGTAATTTACTAGCTTGGTAACTTTGGTTATGTGTCTTTCAATTTTCTCAACAGGGTTACCGGGGAGAGTAAGTGAGATGAATAGCATTCACGATGTACTTGGCTTACGGTAGATCCTCATTAAATGGTAGCTATTAGTTTTTGTATTATTAGTATCTAAGGTTCTGATGTGAATGTACCATTAGAATACATCTTCATTAATAAAGTTGGATCTGGGTGTCCTTTTATAATTGCAAGAATCCTTGTGCCTTGAAGAGCATGGAGAACCTTAGTGTCAGGTGGGAGGGTGTATTTAACTCCAGATTTCTCATTTTGATTGTTTTTGCTTGGAGGTTACTTAAAAATCCACTCTACTTCTACCTAACACACAGCTTTTGTGGCTTAGAATAGAGTCATCAGTTGCAAAGAGAAAAAAATCAGGAGGAAGGTCTGCAAACAGGGACCATCAATACGGTTTCCATGGTTAAGCAAACTAAGCTTTGATCTTTGTGAAAGAATGGTAACAGAAGTTCATGGCTTGAGGTTCGCTTTGCAGGTTGGGTTTTACCAGTTGACAGGGGCATGTGACAGTTCTAAGTCTCCAAAGTCTTTGTTGGATATTTTTTGTTGTTCTTTGGTTCCAACGCTCCATCAGATTTACATGTTGGAGATATAATTAGCCATCGACTGATTGCAAAGAATCAGCCATAATTTAAAAATATGAATTAACATAAAATGGCAAGCATTAAAAGTTAATGTTAACTTGATGCTCATTTATTTTTGCATCCAAATGAGCCTTATTAAGTTACTTAGTCCATCTAAACATCAGGGTTTTCTCTCACTTGCTAAGTTGTGATAACAATTTCTTTTATGCTAAATTCTGATAACAGTTTTGAAAAACGCAGGCCCAGTAAGCTGTTGCTATTCAGTTTTCAGTTTCTTCTGTGACCTGGTTTAAGTAGGCACCACTATATAGTCTGGTATATTAAAGTACAGAGTCTAAACATGGGCTTTATGTTTTCTAAAGGGCTTTCTAATGGAAATTATATTTTGACTGTTAATGCCCTGTAGTTTCCTTCACTGTCAGCACCATCGATAATTTGGGCAGGTGGATGGAGTACAGATGGGAAAGGAATGTATGGAAATGTAGCAGGCCTGTGAGCTGTGGGCTTAAAAAAGCAAATCAAGCCAATTGGCTTAGAATTATGATGGTTGGCTTTCTAATGCATATTCAGAGAAGGCTGAAAAAATGTATGAAATTTAATTGTACCATAAAGCTGTCACAAGAAAATATATACTGAATATCAAGTAGGGTAACACTTCTTCTGGAGAGTTAATCTGTGAAAGTTAAAAAAAATTTAAGAATGTTATAGCTGAATAAATAACAGGAAGAAATAGGTGGTGCTAGGGAACAGCTTTTGGAACAAGAAAAGAATTGCACAAATGCAAATTTAATAGGAGAAACATAGTTGATATTTCATAGGTATTAGAATTTCCCCATTGAACATGCAGAATAAATTTGGGAAGAAGAGTTTAAAGAGTGAGACTATTTTAACATTTCTCAAACCAAAGGTTTAAGAAAATATATCAATAATATTTAGATAACCATTAATAGTGTGATGCTATGTGCATCAGTATCAATGAGTGGGGTTTTACTCCTTTGTATTGAAAATTCAGTGTTTCTATAAGTCAGACTGAAAATGACTAGAAATATCTGGTACTTTGTCTAGTAGAGTTTGCTCCTTAAACTTTAACATGCGTGTAAATCACCTGAGGGTCTTCTTAAAAATAGATTCTTTTTTTGCATTTTTTTATTGAGGTAAAATTCATTCAACATAAAATTAATCATTACTTTTTTTTTTGGTCTTTTTAGGGCATAAGGAAGTTCCAGGCTAGGGATTAAATTGGAGCTATAGCTGCCAGCCTACACCATAGCCACAGCAATGCCGCCAGATCAGAGACGTATCTGTGACCTATACCACAGCTCATGGCAAAGACAGATCCTTAACCCATTGGGCAAGGCCAGGGATCGAACCTGTGTCCTCATGGATGCTAGTCGGGTTTGTTAACCGCTGAGCCACGACGGGAACTCCTCATTAACTATTTTAATGTGTACAACCAAGTGACATGTAGTATATTCACAAAGTTCTGCTACCGTCACCTCCATCTGATTCCAAGACATTTTGCCATCAAGGAAACCCCATACCCATCAAGAAGTTACTGCCCATTCCTACCTTCCCCCAGAGCCTGGCAATCGCCAATCTCCTTTCTGTCTTTATAGATTTACCTGTTCTCCATGTTCCAAATAAATGGAGTCATACAATATATGACCTTTTGTGTCTGGTTTCATTCATTAAAATGCGGGTTTTGATCCAGGTGATGTGGGGGCACCACTTCCTTCCTTCCTTCCTCCTTCATTTTTTCTTTCTTTTTTTTTTTTTTTTTGCCTTATCTAGGGCCGCACCCACGGCATATGGAGGTTCCCAGGCTAGGGGTCTAACAGGAGCTGTAGCTGCTGGCCTACGCCACAGCCACAGCAACGTGGGATCCGAGCAGTGTCCGCGACCTACACCACAGCTCACGGCAACGCCGGTTCCTTAACCCGCTGAGCAAGGCCAGGGATCGAACCTGCAACTTCATGGTTCCTAGTCGGATTCCTTAACCACTGAGCCACGACAGGAACTCCATTCATTGTTAACGTATAGTTGATTTTCCAAGTTCTGTCAATTTTCTGCTGTACAGCAAAGCGACCCAGTCGTGTGTGTGTGTGTGTGTGTGTGTGTGTGTGTGTGTATATATATATATATATATGTATGTATATATATATATATATATATACACATTCTTTTTTTCTCATATTATCTTCCATCATGTTCTATCACAAATGACTGGATAAAGTTCCCTATGCTGTTCAGCAGGACCACTTTGCTTATCCATTCTAAGTGTAATAGTTTGTATCTACTAACCCCAAACTCCCTGTCCATCCCACTCTCTCCCCCATCACTCTTGGCAGCCCCAAGTCTGTTCTCTATGTCTGAGTCTCTTTTGTAGATACGTTCATTTGTGCCTTTGCAGCAATACGGATGCAACTGTAGATTCTCATACTAAGTCAAGTAAATCAGAAAGACAAATACCATATGAGATCCTGCATTTCTTTTTCTTTTCTTTTGGCCACACCCATGGCATATGGATGTTCCTGGGCCAGGGATCGAATCCGAGCTGCAGCTGCAACCTGCCCCACAGCTTCAGCAATGCTGGATTCTTAACCCACTGCACTGGGCCAGGGATTGAACCTGCACCTCCGCAGCAAACTGAGCTGCTGCAGTCAGACATTTAACCCACTGTGCCACAGCAGGAACTCTGAGATCCTGCATTCCTAATGTGCTCCTGGATGTTGCTGGCGCTGTTGGTATAAGGCTGGTGCTTAATTGGGGCTGGGACTCTTCAGAGTTGGAGCTGCAGCCCAGTGAGGAGAGGGCAGGCCAGAACACTGACTGCCTAGCTTCAGCAGAATAACGAGCCTATTGAACCACTGATGGAGTCAAATGGACTTGTTGGCTTATTTATGCTCAGAGATATCGAGGATCTCCTACAGATCTTTTCCACAGAATGTATAAGATTTCTGATCATGTGCACTGCCATTCATGCTGTATTTTGTTAACTTGTTTTTGCCTTCTACATCAGGTGTTGGCAACTGATGGTAAGGTGGCCAAATCCAGCTCACTGCCTGTTTTCGTACAGACCGAAAGCCACGAATAGCTTTTTTTTTTTTTTTTAATGGTCGAATAGTCAAAAGAAGAATGACATTTTATGGTATGTGAATGTTGTATGAAATTCACATTTCAGTGTCCATAAATAAAGTTTTATTGGAACACAGCCATGCTTCTTTGTTTACTTATGGTTGTTTGCATTTGTTTACAATGGCTGTTTTCATCATCTGATAGCAGAGTTGACAAAGACCATATGGCCCACAGAACCAAACATATTTGCTGTCTGACCCTTTACAGACAAAGTTTGTCAAGCCCCGATCTATATGATTATTTCAGGCTGTAAGTACAGAGTAAAGATATCAAGATAATCTTTAAAGTCCTTGTGAAAAGAAAAGCATGCAATGTTAGACATACAAACCGAAAGTTAAATATTATTAGGAAAAATCAGCTCAGAGATGCATTTTACAAAACACAGCTTTTAAAGAAGTTCTAATAGTCAGAACAAAACACTAAAAATCAAACTTCCTGACCAAGCATTAGAACTTTAATTCTTTTTTCTTTCAAAAAAAAAAAAGCCATTCTTGGTCATTTCCTCACATTACCATGGCTATAAAGCTGTATGTGAAAATGTCAAGTGCTTTTTAAGAATGGATTTTGCACTTGCCATTTTCAAGTGCAGTGGATTTACACTTCAAAAAGTCAGACACGACTTCATAATTGAATTGCACCTGATCTTTTCAAGTGCTGGGCACTGGAACTTGGAGTCAAGGACAAGCTGAGAACTAGACTGAGTTTCTAGAGGTTGAATCTATCCTGAACTAATAACAAAAGACTTATACAGGCGAAATGCAGGCATGGAGAAAATACTTTTGAGTTCCAGTCCAAGCTATTGATGACGGTTCACTGTGTCAATATTCTTGTATTATTTTTTCATAATTTAAAAAGTAGTAGACTGGGTGACCTAGGATTTAGGATATATCCACATTTGATGGGTGGGGCCACTAGGACGATCTCTAAGGAAACAATAGACTAAGATTTAGGGATTTTCTCCTACCTTAAAGATAAATGGACTCTAGGCTGCCATCATAAAAAGCCCAAGGCTGTTGCCGGAATTTGGCCTCTGTCTGTCAGTGTTGAATTGAAATGCAGAAACAGAGTTTTGGGTAATGGAAAAAAAAAAAACTTTACTGCTTTGCCGGGCAAAGGGGGTGGGAGTGGGGTCACAGCAGGCTAAGATCCTGAAGACTGTGCCCCACAATTAGAAAGAATTTCTAGGAGTTTTACAGTAAAGAGGAGAAAAACAGGTTTTCAGGTAGGAATCGGGATTGGGACAAATAGCATTCTTCTTTCTTTGGGGGAATCTTAGTCATCAAAGCTGTACTCAGATCTCGGTATGAACATAGTGGTGGTCTTCTGGGTTATTGTTAAAGACAGCTTTATTGTTCTTGAAATGATTAAAACATGCTAATTGTGAAAACTTCAAACAATAAAATAAAAAAGAACAAAGGAAAATTCATTAGATAATTCACCAACCAGATAACCAATGTTAATAATTTTATTTGCTTACCGATTTTAACAAACTGCTACTATTCTTCTTAATCTGCTTACTTGTCTGTCTTCTCCACTAGACCATGCACTATATGAGGGCAGGGACCAAATCTCTTTTGTTTACCATCGAATCACCAGCTTATTGTAGCATGGTGGTGGTCTGCCAAAATCACGAAAGATCTGCTTAATGGATGATCAGTGAACATCCATCTAATCATACAGATAGATAGATAGATAGATAGATAGATAGATAGATAGATATAGATATATAAATAGATGATAGAGAATGTAAGATCCTTGGAATCAGAGCTTTTTGTATATTTTATATCACTTATATATCCCAATTGATCAGAACAGCAGTCAGCAACTAACGCTGGGAGCCAAATCTATCCAGCAGGCTATTTTTTCTAAATAAAGTTTTGCTGGAACATAGCTACGCTCATTTGTTTAGTCATTGCAGAGCTTGCTTTCCTGCTGCTGTGGCAGAGTTGAGCATACGACCTCAAATCCTTAAAATACTTCCTTTGTGGACTTTTGTAGGAAAAGTTTGCCCACCTCTGCTATAGAATGATGCCTGTCATTCAGTTTGATAAATCTTTGGAGCAGAAGTAGATTTTATATAATTCTATATACTGTGCAAGATGTTTCAATTTATTAAGCAATATTTCGAGTAGGCTATTATTTTAAATTGTTGCACTTAATTTTATTTGCACACCATTATCTATTTGAATAGTTGCTTTTTATTGGACATTTAGGATGTTTTCTTATTGATTTTTGGTGTTATAAACTGTAAGGCAGTGAACATGCATCTTTTTCTGTGTGTGCAGCTACATCAGGGTAAATTTATGAGAGTGGAATTTCTAGGTCAAAGGATGGTCATAGTTTTACATTTTTAATGTATTTCGGCAGATTGTCTCCATAAAAGTAGTACCGATTCACACTCTTAACAATAGTACATTTCCCCATAACTGCACCAACACTTATAAAGACCAGGATTTCTAATCAGGCAAGACATAAACATAGGAAAGAAAGTCAGATGGCAAGCAGATTACTTCCAAGCTTATTTTGGTAATAAAACTGACTTGTCCTGCCACAAGGATGGGAGGTATAAATGTTTTTTACTTGCCAAATTAAAAGCATGGTGGTGCCCTTGATTGCATTTACATTTACCACTAATTCCCTGAGCTCCCGAACACAGGGGGAAAATCATTATGATAATGAAGGAAGCTATTTTTAAACAAATGTATGCATGTACATTTTAGAAATAGAAATGCATTTTTCTTTAGAGAGTGAAATGCTTATATGTTATTCATTTGTTCAAGGCACAGTAAAATATAACTTTTTTTTTTTTTTAAGGCTCATTTCACCTTTAGAGAAGAAGAACGAGAGGGCAGTCCAATTTCTGGGCTCTTTGGTGGCAGGCCAAAGGTGTGTACTGACAGTGATGTATTTGGAAATTACTCTGATTTGGAAATTACTCCGATTCAAGAGTTCACCAAGCTGGGAGCGGGGATGCCTGCTGCAAGAACTGCCTTTGGCCACTGAGAGCTTGCTTGTCAGTCCTGTTTGGAGGTGTACAAAATGCCGAACTATGGGGGCTGGGGGGTGGGGGGAGGAAGGGGTGAGGGTGGGGGGCCATTCGGTCCTCATCAGCTTTTTTGAAAAGCCAGCTGGAAAGTGAAATGGAGCTCTATTAGCAGTGCAGGGCAGGCGGGTTAAGTTCGTAGACCTGATTGCTGAGCTTCTTATGTTTTAAATCTTCCGTCAAGAAGATTCTGACCTTCTCTTTGATGCCATGCAAAAGTTAGCAGGTTCAGTAGTAAAATTTCAAACCTCTTAGTCACAGATGAAACTAGTTATTTCAGAAGGAAGAAAAGCTCGCCTGCATGCTGAGCTGAGGAAATGGATAACTTCATTGTGAGGCAACGGGTGCTCTTTCAATACTCTTTAATGACTAAAGCTGCGAGGCAGATGGCAGAATGGCTCGGAATGGGATTTAGGTGGTGTGAGGCAGGTAGGGGACCGTGAAGGCGTCCTAGGGAAGGGACCCTAACGCCTCGCTGCATGGCATCAGTCCATGGCTCTGGGGCACTCAGCTACTCTGCCCCGTCCCCACGGCCTCGGCACAAAATGAAATGAAGGGTTGGAAATTAACTGGTGAATAAGACAATGAAGAAATACAAACAAGACTCTTCGGAGCTGGAAAACTTTTTTGGCCGTTGCCACAGCTCAGAAGTCCCCATAGATGCCAGTGCTCCAGCATTTGTGGGGTGAACGCCCCAGATGCTTTGTAAGAATTGATGTCTCCCTGCAAATAATGTACAGGAAAGACCATCTTCCTTGTTCCGACCTTCTTAGTCTTTTTTTTTTTTTTTTTTTTTTTTGTCTTTTTGCCTTTATGTAGAGCCGCACCCGCGGCATATGGAGGTTCCCAGGCTAGGGGTCAAACAGGAGCTGTAGCTGCCGGCCTTCGCCACAGCCACAGCAACGCGCGATCTGAGCCGCGTCCGCAGCCTACACCACAGCTCACGGCAACGCCGGATCCTTAACCCATTGAGCAAGGCCAGGAATCGAACCCGCAACCTCATGGTTCCTAGTCGGATTCGTTAACCACTGAGCCACGAAGGGAACTCCTGACTCTTCTTAGTCTTACCATGCAGTTATTGCAACCGACTCATCTATTAAGGGAAGGAAGAAATTATGGTTTCAAAAGATGAAACTGACACCACCTCTTTGCCTTGCGAATTCAAGAGACAGTTGTCACTGTCCCTGCTTTGCCGACGGGGCACCACTGAATATCTTCATTTCAGTTTTCCTTGTGGTCATCCATGCTGTAGAACACGAGAAAGAATGTTAGCAATCATTTGGAACTTTTGTCAATGGAAATAGAAAATATTCTCAAGCATATCTGACGTGTGTGCAGCTATACACAAACCCCAAATTAGCTGGATAATTGCCATCTTTGTCTCCAACTTCCTCCCCGTTTCTTTTACAAATTACAATTGACAACTAGAACTTAACCAGAAAAGAAAATCCATATGATTGCTGATTAGATCACTCAGGAAAAAGGAACATTTGTTTGTTAAATGACTTCCAAATGTTATTTGCTGAGAAGCATTGCTAAACTGGAACTTCTAAATCACTACTATTGACTGAAACTCTTGGGTTACAGTCCATTAGAAACAACTCAGCATTATAAACTAGTGGATCATTATCTTAGTTATAGAAGAGATGATGTGTATATGGGAGAATTTCTCTTTTTAATAAGATGCATGTCCTGGGCAATCATTCAGTTTGTTGGTAATTCCTCGGAGAGTTTGATTATGGCTGATGTACTTGAAAGTGTCCAGGAGTCTAGTTAATTATGCTGTAGATGTTTTATTGTGATTGATTTTTTTGGGTAACATCTGCCTTTTTCAGTTTCTGGTTCTTCCAGTCTAAAATTGTGGTGACCCAATTCTTCGAGTAGAGTGTTTTTACCTCAATGAATGGATTTATGTAGTAGAGGAGATTCAAAATTACTTTCAAAGGACAATTTCGTTCTTGCCCCCAAATGCTCCCCTAGCACACCACCCAGTGGAGGAGAAGTCAACTTTCTGTGCTTGTCAAGCTTTTCAATTTTCACTTAAGAATGTTAACTCTCTCCCAGGCGCTGCTCAAGTGTAAGAATCTGTAGTGAACTGACAGCATAAAATGGCCATACTTCAGTTATTTTTGGAAGAATGCACATTCAACTCATTGCTGGATGCATCATGGCTCAAAAACTCAGCTGAGATCAACAGTATTCATGGAGGATTGTATGAAGGCTGTGTGGTTTAAACGCTCCCTCCAGATAACCTAAAAATATCACTAGATCGAGCCATGACAGCATAAACCTGTGTGCCTGGACTGATTCATATTGGCCTCTTGCAGATCTGGTTTTTACTAGCTTGATGTTGGAGTTTATTATTGTCAGGGTGGCCAACCATCCCAGTTTGCCCCAGATGGTCCTAGTATTAGAACTGAAGTTCCTGTCGCAGGAAACTTTCTAGTCCCATACAAACTGGACAGTTGGTCACTGTGCCAGCCGATCAAACACATCCCCATGCAACTTACCTGTGCATCTGTTGTTAGGCTGTGAAAATCTTTGTTTGGGCTCTCAGGAGGTATTTCTCTTTGGTTTTTCCTGAGCAAACTGTATATTTAACCAAATATCTTAATGTTACAGTGAATTGTAGGACTGAAGTGTTTCCTTTTTATTGCACTGACAAAAAGGAGCCAGCTTTATGGCTCAGTAATCGTTTCATTTTTGTATTAGCCACAGGTCTGGTTCTACTTCATGTGCTTGGTTTCTTTGTTTTCTTCTTTCTTTTTAAAAATAGAATTTATTTATTTATTTGTTTATTTAATATTTTTCTTTTTATGGCTGTACCTGTGGTGTATGGAAATTCCTAGGCTAGGGGTCAAATGGGAGCTGCAGCTGAGAGGCCTATGCCATAGCCACAACAATGTGGGATCCAAGTCGCATCTGTGACCTATGTCACTTGTGGTAACACTGGATCCTTTACCCCCATTAATGCTAGGGATTGAACCCACATTCTCACAGACACTATTTTGGGTTCTTATCCGAACGAGCCACAATGTGAACTCTGTTTTTTAAAATGTCTTTATTCTTTCCCCTTCACCTCTAATGTATTAAGTTGTATTTCCATATTCATGAAAATAGCCTTTGATTTTTTTGTTGTTGTTGTTAAAGAGAAGGCATAAATAAAATTGCTATGTTTCACTGCAAACAATGGAGTAGGTCAGACCCTGATAAGGGAATTTATACACAGGACATGCATTGGAGATGTCTATCGGGGCCCATATAGTGAGAGAAGGGAAGGAAGCAGGACACACAGGCAGGGAGCTGAGCTGCCTCACAAACATAACAAGGCCAGTCCTAGGGGAGCTCCTGGGATGGCCATTCAGGGTTGTCCTGAGTTTGGGCAAGGAGGCTGGCCAGTGGGTCCAAGAGTGAGGGCTGTCAGGGGTCAGCAACTCTAGTAGATTGGATAATGAGTCCTTCCAGCATTGTATTCTCTACAGTTAGCATGCTGTGTGGAGAAGTAGGAGGAGCAGGGAAGTCTCCACTCTTAGTCTGTAAAAGAGGGACAATAATACCTTAATTGCATAATTCTTGTGAAATTAATTGTAATACACACGCATACACACACACACACACACACACACACACACACATATACATACTGAGGCATATATTTGAGTTGTTATATTTTGCAGATACTAAAAAACCTCCACCAAGTGGAAGAAGTTAACTGCACACTGACCACCAGCATGTAGATCCCAGACTAGCTGGAACCAGAAGGCTGATGACTGAGATTCCTGAAACATCCACGTTACTTCACTATCAGCCAATCAGAGCATTGAACGCAAGTCTGTCAGGCATCCGATGACCCTCTCCTTCACACTGTCTTTAAAAACCCATCCCTAAAATCCGTCAAAGAATGTGAGTCTTCTGAGCATGAGCTGCCCGTTCTCCATGTGGGGTCTCACAATCGATGATGTACTTTTCTTCACCTCAGCCTGGTATCCGTAGGTTCACTCTGCTGGGCTTCAGGTGAGAGGACGCAATTTTGATTCAGTGACTTTGTTCACTTTTTAAAGTAATGTCAAGTCTAGTCTTTGAAAGGATCATTTGGAGATTCTGCTTTAAAGTACTGCGAACTATATCTTATCACTTGTGATAGAGCCTGACGGAGGATAATGTGAGAAAAAGAATGTATATATGTACATGTGACTGGGTCACTTTGCTGTACAGAAGAAAACTGACAGGACACTGTAAACCAACTATAATGGGAAAATAAAAATTATTTAAAAAAAAGGATCATTTTGTACCATTTACCTAGAATGTGAATTTACCTAGAAAATGTGAATGAAGTATAACTGAGTACTGGTAAAATGATATCATGTTCCCTTCCCTTACAAGCTGTTTGGTAAATTATACAACAATAGGTACTTGTAAGTCATAATCATTACCCAATAGTGTAGAGTTCTGCAGCTTTTCTTATTCATTATTTTAAATTTTTATTGACATATAGTCGATATATTATGTTAATTTCAGGTGAACTACACATCGACTCAGCTTTTACATACATTATAAAATGATCACCACAATAAAGTCTCGTAACCATCTGCTTCCATACGAAGTTATTACAATATTATTCACCATATTCCTTATGCTATATATTACATCCCCAGGGCTTGTCTATTTTGTAATTGGAAGTTTGTACCTCTTAATCCCCTTACCTCTTTGCCTGACCCCCCACCTCCTCCCCTCTGAAACCACCTGTTTGTTCTCTGTTTGTTCAACTGTGTTGAGGAAGGTGGCTCAAGTTGCAGATGACTACACATAGTTTCTCTTCTTTTCTAATCCTATTTAACCCAGAGCAAGTCTAATGAAGCTCACCAAAACATTTTTCCATAAACGGATTCTAAAATAAGAAAAGACATACAAAAACATGTATTTGAAAGATAAACAGTAGTATTAACTTGTTTTAAAAAGCATGGTGATTGAAATAGCATAAATTGTTTCCTGCATCCTCAGGCACACCTACATCTTTCACATTTTTCCAATCACTTTCTGTTATGAATTGCTCTTTTAATGCAAATTTTCCTGTCTGGTGAATTTCTTTGGCTCCTCTTCCTAATAAAATGGTCACTTATAAATAGCAAAAGTTCTTTGGGAGCTGATAGGGAAGTTAGAAAATATAACTTTTCTTTACCACTGTCACTCCCTTTCCCCCCTGCCCCAATGCACGGAGATTCCGAAAAGCAGAAATCTGTGGTCCTAAAGGAGTGTTTAAATATTATATGAATTTTATTAATTAATCACTTGGGGTATTTGCTAAAGGCACTCACTCTTGGATTCCTCTCCAATCTGCTAATTAGAATAGTTGAAGTTTAGACCTGGGAATATGCCTTTTACAATTGTGACAGGTGATGCTGATGTCCACTTGAATTTGAGAACCATTGTTCCAAATGACAGGACTAATCACGCTACACTGGGAAGGTAAGAATTGTGTCCCACTGTGTCCCACACAGTTGAGAGGCAGGGAAGTCTTTAACACATATATTTGAAAAATCAGCTGTTTCCCAGCTGAATCTGACCCAGAGAGGAGAAAAATCATAGAAGGGATGCTTATCAAATTTGTAGACAACTCAATAGAAAGAAGAATTAACATGATAGATGGTGGCATTAAACCTCAAAAGGGTCTTGACAGGCTGTGAAATAGGATTGAAATGAAGACATTGAAATGTAACAGGGAGAAATGTAAAATGCTCTGTTTGGGTTGCCAAAAAAATTCAATGCACAAGGTCAAGATGGAAGAAAGCAACTCAGTAAGAACTCACAGAAGAGGACCAAGGAGATTTTGCTGACCGTCACCATGACAGGCGCCACCAGAGTGAAGGGGCTGTTAACAGAGCCAAGACCGTGTGAGGTGGCGCAGTAGAGCAGAGCGAGGCTGCGTGAGAAGACGCAGGCTTGAGGAGTTCTTCCGTGTGGGCTGGGTGGGCACTTTCCTGTGTAAAGCAGCTAGGGAGAAAATCCGTGAGCTGGAGCTCAACCAGAGGAAGCAGCCAGCATGAGACTGTCTCATAATCATGCTAAATGAGGGATGACCAGGATTTAACTCAGAAAAGGCAGGCAGTTCAAATACTTAAAGGTACCTACCATTTACAATAGGGAACAAAGAGAGTAGATGAGGCAGTGGGCCCTTCAGGAAGCTAAAGCCTGGCAGGAAGAAGGCTTGAGTAGGTCTGAATCGAACAGAAGGCTTCAGGAGCATGAACACTGAGACAAGGAGATTTGATTCAGTACCCAGAAAGTCAGTTCAGTTGAAGGGCGGGTGCAGGAGATTGACTGGAGATTAGGGAAGAAGAGGGGCAATAAATACATGCAGGCCATCTTTGCAGACAATGAATTCTAGAATTGTAGTGGAGAAGAAAGGGGAGGAAATTGGATGAATTTCTATAATAGGCACTAGACTGAATTGTAATTTTGTCTTCAGCATTAGGAAGTCATGTGGGTATTTGATGGGGTGACCGTATCTAACTTCAGATTTAGATCTCTTGTCCCAGCATAGTACTCACATACAGTTCCTTTTCTCTCTCAGAAATATGCAGATGTGGATGATAAACATCATGGTGTTGCAGGGTTTGAAGGCTCAGGGAGGTGAGCCAGTGGAGAGAACACGAGACTGAAGATTTGGTAGTGAACACGCATAATGAGGGAGCAAATCCTGCCAAGTCCTGGCTGGGCAGTAACAGGCCTGGGCTGGCCAGGGAGCAGGGCTGGGGATTCGGCTGGAGAGGGGAGCTCTGGCAGGTGCTGTGAATCCAAAGGCTAGAGGCCAAGTCCGGAACACAGCTGCAGCCAGCAGGGCTCTGTCATGGTGTCTGGCAGTGATGAAGACTTCTGCATTTTTTTTTTTTTTTTTTTTTAGGATAGAAGCACTTTTTTTTTTTAATTTTTTTTTATTTTTGCATTATAGCTGGTTTATAGATTTCTGTCAGGTTTTCCAACTGCACCATGTGGTGACCCGATTACATGTACATATATGGATTTGTCACATGTAATTAGATATAGTTCCCCGTGCATAAGACTTCTGCATTTTAACAGAGGATTCTTGAGAAGAAAAGCCTTCAGGGCTCCGATGCAGGCAGGTAAGGAAGATACCCTGGGGCTCCTTTCACCAGGCCATTCGAAGGCTAGATTAAAAGTCCATTAGTTTTCTTCCCTTTTTTTTTTGTCTTTTTGCCTTTATGTAGAGCCGCACCCACGGCATATGGAGGTTCCCAGGCTAGGGGTCTAACAGGAGCTGTAACTGCCGGCCTTCGCCACAGCCACAGCAACGCGGGATCCGAGCCACGTCTGCGACCTACACCACAGCTCACGGCAACGCCGGATCCTTAGCCCACTTGGTGATGCCAGGGATCGAACCCGCAACCTCATGGTTCTTAGTCGGATTCGTTAACCACTGAGCCACGAAGGGAACTCCAAAGTCCATTAGTTTTCAAAGGTGTGCTGACAGCAGTGTTCTGCTGTTGGGTTTTCTCTCTCCTAAGTGGATTGGAGAAGATCTTGCTTCATTAGCAACAGGCAAAAAGTAGAAACCTATTAAACCTGAGAGATCTGTGTGGGTCTAAACCTAGTGATAAATATACCATTAAGAAAGTCTGCAGATGCTGGTACTAATTCTGTGAGTGCACATTTAATGGGACCTGTGGATTTGCATGTCTTGTACTTACAACACGCAGGCTTAATGCCCTGGGCTTTCAGATGTAAGGGAACCCTGGACTGCCAGCCATCCTTTTAACTCTTCTTTTATTAGCCTCTTTGAGGCTATATTTCTTTTCCAACATGAAGGATAGATGTGATATTATGGCCTCATCTGAGGTTAAGAGCACAGGCACTGCAGTTAGGAAAATCCAGATGGAAGCTGATTTCCATTACTTACCATTAGTTGTTTGCCTTCAGGCAAATGACTGCCTGTATCTGAGCCTCAGTTTTCTCATATGTGGAATGGGGATAACAAAGTACTCATTTCCTAAATTTGTTGTGGGGATTAAATGAGGTAGTAAATGTAAAGTGCTTACCTAGTTAGTGTTAGTGCTGCTTGTGGCTCTTTTTATCGCTCTGATCCTGCTGCCCTGTGGTGAGATGCTGAGGGGAGATCAGGCAGAGTCAGGGAGTGCTTCCCTTTTTTAGGTCTCTCTTCATTTACTGAGCACTTCATATGTAGGCGAAGGGCTTTGCTGTTCAAGGCAGGGACTTAGTTGGAGTTCCTTTTGTGGCGCAGTGGAAACGAATCTGACTAGAAACCATGAGATTGCAGGTTCGATCCCCAGCCTTGCTCAGGGGGTTGAGGATGCTGTGGCTGCGGTGTAGGCCAGCAGCTGTAGCTCCGATTCAACCCCTAGCCTGGCAACCTCCATCTGCCATGAGTGCGGCCCTAAAAAAAGCAAAAAGAAAAAAAAAGGTACTTCGCAATAATTTTGCCCTGTGCTAGTCTGGGGGATATACTGTCTCTATCCTTTGAGTGAACCAGAGTCAATTTCCTTCTGATGTGACTGACTGTGGATTTTTTGAATATGTAATAATAACAATGGTAACAAAAACAATAACAATTCATACCACCTTAAAGTTGTGTAGAGCAGAGGTGCACAGTGACCAGGCCACTAGCCATCTCTCTGGGTGTTACAGCTCCCATAAACAGTGCTTTACAATTAACCCAGGTCTTCAAACCTAAGTGTGTGTGTGTGTGTGTGTGTGTGTGTGTGTGTGTGTAAAGGTTATTTCCTAATCATAGTAGCCACATTGCTGTGGGCTGGGAAGATAGTGCTTCCCCCGTACTTTTGGTTGAACTCACCAGGTTTCTATAACTGCTTTTGAAAAAGGATATGGACTGAGCAGCTGTTGAGAGAAAAAGCAAGATTACGCTGTGTTGTGTAGTCTTTTGTGATTATTCTTGGAACAGTTAAGAGTTCAAAAACGGTGGCAAATTTAATCTGTGCTGTCTGGCAGGATTACTAAAAATGATTAAGCCCTTTGACACTGGAATTTGCAATTTTTTTTTTTTTTTTTACCATTTCATTACTCTTCTTAGGGTTAGAAGTATTGCGCTGGCTGTTAACCAGCATGGACAGCTTTAGAAGAGACTGTCTTTTCTTTCCTTCTGTCCCTTCTCCACCCTGCTTCCTCCCTCCTCCCTCCTTTCCTTCCTACTTCCTTCCTTCCCAAAACATGTATTTGACTGCTATTGTGTACAGTTAAGGTTTGTAACATACAGGTCAAGGTACTTTTAAAATACACTTTAATCAAAAATATTTCTGCCTATAGCCATGAACATTTTCAGCTGGCCTGATTTCTTTTTCTCCATGGGCTCGGTTTGTGAGTCTGGAGCCAATTTACATAACTGAGTAAAACAAACCTAGATAGTTTGTGACCCATTTTTGTCAGAAGTTTTTTCTCTTCCTCATCTATTACCATGGCAATTAGATAGTTTACACTAGCCTGGATAATGGTTTTCATACTAGAATCTCAGGGAATTGTAGGCATGAGATTTTCAGAAGCATTTAGAAACACTGAGTCTGAGTTATCTCATCTGCAAAACGGCAGTATTAACATTTTACTGAAATACGTGAATTGAAATGCACTCTGTAATTCTTGGTTGATGGCTTTTTAAGACCAAAACTTTAACCTATGTAATTCTAAAGGGCAAAGTATGACTAACTTGATGATAGAGATTTCTAGCCCACCATTGCTATTCCCTTATTACTGCAATGCTACTAGTGATGCCAGTAGGAATAGATGAAAAAAAGCCTCATATCTGTAATGACATTGTAATTAACATGTCACTAGTGGTCCTTGGGCCTTATGTTTTGAAGTACTAATGAAAATGTCATTTCAAGTTGTTCTATCATTTATTAAGAAGAAGTAAATGGAGTCCTCAAAATATAGGTTAAGATCAATAGATGTTTTTTGAGCCATTAGCTGCAGGGTCATTTTGACTTTAGTTTGGTTCAGAAGCCACCTTGTTATTTCCTGTTCCATGTGCACATTGTGTATCTGCATGATAGTGAGCCTTAAGAAACGGAGCATGGCTGGAGTCAGTCACACGAGGGGTTGAATCTCCAGGGTGGTTTACCTGTAAATTGTATGACCTGTTTCATTGTCATGAATCTGTTTTCTAAAATGTAGGAAATGACAGTAAGTAATGATACCTTTCTTAGTGTAGTTGTGAAGATTAAATGTGACAATGCAGAGAAATACCTGGCACCCAAAACTGGTAACATTTATTGCATGCCTCCTTCATGCTTTTTATGTATATTATTTTTATTCCTCCCTTAATTCTACTGGATGAATATTCTATTTCTATTTTCCAGTTGAGGACTCAGGGAGGTTAAGTGACATGTGAATGTTCCATGTTCCAACTGAGATGAATTTTCAGCCTGGGTCTGCCCTCTCCACGGCCTGGGCTTTGTCGTGGTGCCTCCCACCTGGAGGCCTTCAACAGACCATGAAGCTCTTTTTCTCCCTCCACAAAGCTTTTTGCATGAGGGTCTGAAAGAAGCAATTTCTTCTTATTATGTTTGTGTACATATGACTTTCAGTTAAAATAAAAATATACAACCTTCTACGTTTGCACTCTCTGAATTCAAGCTAGAGCTCTTTGTGTTATCAGTCACATTAATGGCAGAGCTTAGAATTGAAGGTCTTGCCACCTTAAATGTTCATTTTCTTGTTAAAAAAAAAAACCCCTCATTTGATATAATTCAAACTTACAGAATATTTTCAAGTGTAATACAAGGAAATCCCATATACTCTATCTAGACTTACCCATTCTGTATGTAGCTTGTTCCATGGCTCTGTCATTCTGTTTGCATATCCATGTATGTGTGTGAAGTATACACATTCTTTTCTTTAGAATCACTTCAGAGTAAGGTGCAGCCATTGACAGATACACTATGCTCTTTTACCCTAAGTATTGCAGTGTGTATTGCCTATGAATATGGAAACATCTTACACCACCTTAGTATAATATCAAAATCAAGAATTGTAACATTGACACAATTTATGACTCTAATTCACAGTCCATATACAAATATTGTCAGTTCTCCAAAGCCAGTCCAGAAACACTGATTGTTTTTAGTTATTGTGACTCTTTACTCTCCTTCTACCTGGAAGAGTTTTTCTTTGTGTTTCTTGACTTTGAAAATTTGAATGGTATAGGCCAATTATTTTGTAGGATATCCCTCAGTTTGGCTTGTTTGATATTTCCTCTTAATTAGATTTGGGCTGTCCATCTTTGGCCAGAAAACCACAGAGGTGATGTATTTTACTAAGTGTATTACATCAGGAGGCACGTGGTGTTGATTTGTTCCAGCGTTGGTGATGTGAACTTTTATCACTTGGTTAAGATGACGTCTGCCAGGTTTCTCCACTGAAAGTTTATTTATAATAAATAAAGAGTTTTTGGGCAGGTACTTTGAGATTTTGCATGTATCTTGCTTCCCATCAAATGTGCACTCACCAATTTTACATCCTTTGCTGAATTTCCCTCATCCTGCATTGAATAATTATTTTGATCAGTACAGAATCATAGATTCTTATTTTAGTCAATGATTGATAATTTATCACTTTCATTATTTATTTGTTGCTTAAATCATCCCATGTTTGGTCACTGGTATCATCTTAAGCCAGCTCCTGCATCTTTTTGGAATCCCTCATTATTATTTGAGCATTTCCTTACTTTTTGGCACAAGATGCTCCAGGCTCATCTTGTATTCCCTCTGCTCCAGCCCTGGAATCAGCCTTTTTTTCCCAGAGCTTTGGTTCTTTTTAATGGAGAATGCTATATACAAATCAAGATTCATCTGTCATTGATACTGGAATGCTCTTTACTTCTTGTATAAACAGCTCTCAGTGTTCATAGCTAGGAAACATACATACACAACCCTTTATCTACATTTATTTCTCTTTAAAATGATAAGTTACTTTTTATGTCTCCAATTCCAACACAATATCACAGGGTTTTTGTAAAAGCCTTCCCCTTTCTATACTTATAACTCCCTTCTCAAACAATGAAGAGCTTGGCTCCCATTATCCCCAAATACTAATTTACTCAGATTACACAGAAACTAGTTTTAGAACTGTTAACCCATACACCACCAAAAGCAAACCTGGCACTGGAGTTCGCTACTTAGTTACAAACATTTTGAGGATAAAAGTGAAATATCTATATACAATAAAATACAAACATATACACTAAAAGGCATAAATGACATATTAAAGAGAATTTAAAGGAAAAAAACCCTCAAGATTACCCAGTTGGGAAATGGCACAGCTAGATTTTTAAAATTTAATTTAAATTAAAAAAATTGAAGCATAGTTCACTTATTATCTTAGTTTCAGGTGTACAACATAATGATTTGATATTTTTATAGATTACACACCATATAAAGTGATAATATAAGATTATTTACTGTTATTTATGCTATACATTACATCCCTGTGACATTTATTCTATAGCTGGTATGTTGTATTTCTTAATCTCCTCCTTCACTTATTTGGCCCATCCCCCCTACTCACTCTCCTTTGATAAACACTAATTTGTTCTTTGTATCTGTGAGCCTATTTCTGTTTTGTTAAATTTGTTTGTTTGTTTTTTAATATTCCACATGTAAGTGAAAATATACAGTATGCGTCTTTCTCTGTCTGACTCTTTTAACTAAGTGTAATACCCTCTAGGTCCATCCATGTTGTCCAAATGGCAAGGTTTCATTCCTTTCTTATGACTGAATAATATTCCATAATATCTATTTATCTCTCTATATATCACATCTTTATCCATTCATCTGTCAATGGGCACTTAGGTTGCTTCCATATCTTGGCTTTTATAATAATGCTGCTATGAACATTGGAGTACATGTATATTTTAAGTTAATGTTTTTGTTTTCTTCAGATAAATACCTAGGGGTGGAATTGCTGGATTGTATGGTAGCTCTCTTTTTAATTTTTTGAGGAGGTTCCATACTGTTTTCCATAGTAACTGCACCAATTTACACTCCCACCAATAGTGCACGAGGGTTCCCTTTTGTCCACATCCTCTCCAACATTTGTAATTTCTTGTCTTTTTGATGACAGCCATTCTGACAGGTGTGACGTGATGTCTCATTGCAGTTTTAAATTGCATTCTCTGATTATTTGCTGTGTTGAACATTTTTTTCATATCAGTGTTGTCGAGCTATATGCCTTCTCTGGAAAAAAGGCATGCATCTTAAAAGTCTAATTCTATTTTTTTTTTTTGTCTTTTTGCCTTTTCTAGGGCTGCATTCATGGCATATGGAGGTTCCCAGGCTAGGGGTCTAATGGGAGCTCTAGCTGCCAGCCTACACCTAAGCCACAGCAACGCCAGGTCCGAGCCTCGTCTGGAACCTACACCACAGCTCACAGCAATGCCGGATTGTTAACCCACTGAGCAAGGCCAGGGATCGAACCCACAACCTCATGGTTCCTAGTTGGATTCGTTAACCACTGAGCCACAACGGGAGATCTTAATTCGCTGAGTTTTGACAAATGAATGCACTCATATATTTCACATTCCTATGAAGATATGGATGTTTTCTGTCATTACAGAAAGTTCTCTGTTGCCCCTTTCTAATCACTATCCCCCAGAATAAACTAATTTTCAGATTTGTTTTGCTATAGTTTGCCTTAGAAGTGGAATAATAGACTACATACATATTTTGTATTCCACTTTAAATTCCTCTAGATTTTTTAGTTCTTTCAGCATTTTTATAGTGTGGATCTGCATGATTATTTCTAAATATTAATGTTCACACTCATTTTTTTTTTTTTTTGGCTGAACCTGCGGAATGTTGGAATTCCTAGGCTAGGGATTGAAACTGCGCCATAGCAGCAACCCAAGCCACTGCAGTAACAATGCTGGGATCTTAACCCACTGCACCACAAGGAAACTCACTTTCATATTTAAATGAAGCCCTGCTCCTATTTAGCAGGATTGCTAAAGGAATTACTCTGAGATGAGACTGTGGCTATAAAAGAATGGAATCCTACAGATCTTAAACTAAAAACTCTTGGACAACTTGGAATTAATTTTTGTGACAGCCAGTATAAAACTGGTTTTGTAAGTGAGCTTATAATGGTTCTATCGTGCATTGATTATCATTCAGTTTCCTCAAAGCCCACATCAATTAGTCAGGGGTGCCTTCATTTAGTCATTTAGAAATGGTTATTGAGTGTACCCCAGATCTTTCTCTAGCTATCAGAGAACAAGTGGTGAACAAAGTAGTTAATGTTGTTATTCTATCAGAGTTTCATCTATTTTATTTCAGTGCTATTCATGTGCGTGTGTAGACCCAAGTTGCAGTCTGATATTGTTATGGACTGAATGTTTGTACTCGCCACCATTCAAACTGATATGTTAAAATCCTAACCTCAATGTGATGATAATTGGAAACAGAGCCTATGAGAGGTGATTAGGTCATAAGAGCAGGTCATAATCTCTCTGGTTTGATGAGATTAGTGTTTCTATAAGAAGAGACACTGGAGGAGTTCCCTGGTGCTCAGTGGGTTAAGGATCCAGCATTGTCTCTGCTATTCAGTCCCTGGGCTGGGAACTTCTGCATGCTTGGCTATAGCCCAAAAATAAAAAAGGAGCTTGCTTGTCCCTCTGTCTGACACCTGAGGACTCAGCAAGAGGGTGGCCATTTCAAGCCAGGAAGAGAGCCCTTTCCAGACACTTACCATGCTGGCACCCTGCCAACAAATTTCTACCCCCAGAGCTGTGAGAAAATTGTCAAGCCATCTAGTTTATACTATTTTGTTATGGCAGCCCTGGCAGACTAAGACAGATACCTTATTCCTTCCTATTGAAGAACCTCCTTTAACATGTCTCGGAGAGTAGATATGCAGGCAATTGTTTCTTTCAGGTTTTATTTATTTGAGAAATTCTTTATTTTCCTTCCTTTTTGGAAGATTCTTTTGCTAGGAGCAGGATAATGGATGGCAGTTTTTGTCTTCCAGTGCTTGAAAGATGTCATTCTCTTGTCTTCGGGTTTGCATAGGTCCTGATGAGAAGCTTATTGTAACTTCATCTTTTTTTTTTTTTTATGTAATATGTCTTCTTTTCTCTGGCTACCTTTAATATTTTTTTTCTTTTCCTTTCAGCATTTCGAATATGTTATACCTCTGAATGCTGCATAAGGGAAATAGAAGTATTATCTTCCTTCCATGTGGAAGAGTGTTCCACATGCATAAACAGAAGTTCCTCTGCCATTTGACTCACGTTAATCCTTGGCCTATGGTGCTCTTCCAAAGCTCTGGTCCTCATCAAACATTATTAAGATATTAGGAACCCCTCAAGTCCTATATCCATGCTGCCTTCATTTCAGATAGGCACCATGCTGTACTTTCTTGACCTCCAAGCTCTCCTTTCTTTGGCCCAGACACATTTTAGACTCTTTCCTACGAAATGGTTTCAAAATACTTCATTGTGTGCTACTTTCCTTTATACACTCTCTTTACTTCTAAATATCTGCCCATTATTTAAGCAAGCCTTTTTTTTTTGGATAAGTTTAATTTTGTTCATTGTCAAGAAAATCCCTTCAAGTCGTTCCTCAATTAGTATGATTAATGTCTTCAGCTCCTGTGATTAATTTAATGAGGTTACTCTCCTTTTTGAATGGGTGACTCTAAGGGTGAGAAAAGGAAGGCAAATAAGAGCCATGCTCACAAGGACCCCTTAGCTTTGTGTTTTGCTGTTGCCATACTGAAATTATTAATATGGTTTGAACAAAGGATCCCACACTTTCATTTTGCACTGGTTGGCCCTGAAAATCACAAACTTGGGTCTTGGGTTTGGGATGGACATTTCATCTGGGAATTTGGCTAGTCAGGAGGTGGTATTAAGGATATTAGATGACGAGCAGAAGAAAGCGAGTACATGGCATAGCCAACTTTATGGCAGCACTTGCAAAATACTGTTCTGCAGGGCATTTCACTTATGTGTTATGTGTGAAAAGGTGTTAGTAATCAAATTTCAGAAACGTGTTAAGGAAGGTTAAATAGATTTCCTTAGAACAGAACTTTTTAATATTTAATTTGGAGAATAGAATTAGGACTAACTCAAATAAATGCAATCTGCAGAATTTCCAGAACTCATTTGATGGTGACCAATGTTCCAGAGGAACAGGTGTTCTTTGAGTCCTTGTTTTGGAAATGTTTAACAAATGGGGACAAGAGTTATATGCTTCCAGAGCAAAGAGACCTGTTCCCATCAGTAACTTTGGGAACTAGGCTTATAGATTGTTTAGTAGAAGAAATAGAAAGGTTCATGTCTCTCTGTGGATGGACCAAAGGCATTGCTGTATGCACGAGTCAAGGGTTGGCTTTATCGCCGTCTCTAAGCCCAAATACCTCCTGGGTCATGTCTTTTCTTTTCTTCCTTACGATTGCCCTTCAACTGACACATTAGTCATTTTGCCTTCATCAAAGATGACTGTTAATTAGATATGTGAATCTGCAATGTGTGTGTCTCCACTCGGAATTTTGAGAGGATATTCTCTAGGAGACAGAAAAACAGTGAGGAACCTTGGCCTCCATACTATAAATACACAAAAACATTTATTACTAAATTAATAAAGGCAGTGATCAGGATCTGAATCCTGTCCTCTTTGGGGTTCCTTTGCTCAGCCTGCTCTGTATATCTCATTATACCATCCTAGGCTGGGAGCCACAGAAACAGCACCATAAGTGATCTCATCTTACCATCTAATGTAACCATTAGCCTTACCCTATAAATCAGCTGGAAAATGAGCCTGCACTTAAGGAGCTTGTGCCCAACTCCCAGGAGACCACTGAGAAGTGTGTTCATGAGCGGGGAGTGGAGTAACTGGGAACACATGCTAGGGGCTATTGGGAAGCTGGCACATGTTAGTGGGCAGATTACCAGTGAATATTTATTATATGCCCATTGCTTGCAAAGCATATTTAATATCTAATAATGGCAGGTACCGATCCATGGTTCTCAATTCTGACTCAATCACATATAACACATATAACAATTAAGAAAAACAGTCAGGAGTTCCCACTGTGGCTCAGCAGTTTAGGAACCCAACATAGTATACATGACGATACAGTTCTATCCCTGGCCTCATTCAGTGGGTTAAGGATCTGGCATTGCCTCAAGTTGTGGTGTAGGTCACAGATGTGGCTCAGATCCAGTGTTGCTGTGGCTGTGGCGTAGGTAGGGCTCAGCTGCAACTCTGATTGACCCCTAGCCTGGGAACTGCCACATGCTGCAGGTGTGGTTGTAAAAAAGAAAAAAAAAACAAGAAAAAAATTACTCTTTCTAAGATCCTGATGAAGTTGGTATAGGTTGGGATCAAAAATCTGAATTTTCAAAAAATGTTATCAGTGATTCTGATGGAGTCAAGAACTACTAAATGTTGAAAAAAATGCTGATGTAGGCAATGGAATAAACACTAAGCAAAAAATCATTAAAAAAACACTTCAAAGTCACAGTGTCCGACCTGAAAAACAGCATATGTTAATGAAATCTGAAGAAAATCTTTGCAGTCGGAGTTTTCTTACAGATATTCCCTTTAAAGAATATTTTTGGTGGTAAAATAATCTGTTATACTTTTTCTGGGATTAAGAAATTGTCCCAGAAAAATATTATTATTTTTGATTAATATTGATTAATATCTTTATTTCATAATGACTGTAACTTTTAAAACCTTTTAATTATGTTTTTGGAGGAAGATAGTTATACAATAGACAGTACTATAAATGCTCTATACTATATAAATGCTACAAAACCTCCATTTGTAATTTAGAAGACTGTATGTATATATGTGTGTCTATAATTAAAAATCTTTTCCCTTCATAGAATGTTTTCAGCAACTACTGTGAGTTTTTTCTCGCCAGTGAATTTTCACAACTCAGTTTTTACATTATTCCAAACAAATTTTCCGACTAATTTTACAGTGAATACTCATAGCCACTACCTAGATTCTACCATTAACATTTTAACTCTGTCTCAGTACATATTTATTTGTCCTCCTTTCATCCTTTAATCCATTTTAATTTTGACATATTCCAGAGTAAATTGTGGACATCAGCATACAATCTACAGTATTTATTAAATAATGTAGTATTGTCTATTGCATTTTTTGCTGTAAGATTTACATACAAAAATGCAGAAATCTTAAGTGTATGTTTATTGTTTTGACAAATGCAAACCTCTGTGTGATGAAAAGCCCTATCAAGATATAGAACATTATCACCATATCGTGACCTTTCCCAGACAATCCCCATGCTTTGCTTATTCTAGGACTTTATATAAATGGAACTGTATAGTATGTACTGTTCTTTTGATTAGCATAATATTTTGAGACTCATCAATATTGTTGCATGTATTAGTAATTAGTTCCTTTTTATTGCTGAATTGTGTTCCATTCATGATTGTACCACAGTTTGTTTATTGGTTTTCCTATTGATGGGTATCTGGGTTATTTCCAGTTTCTTGGAATTATGGATAAAACTGCTATGTATGTTCTTGTTCAGATTTTCTGTTAACATATGTTTTGTTTCTCTTGGGTGAAAACTAACGGTGGAATTGCTGGCTCAGAGGGTATGAGAGTTCTGTTTGCTCCACATCCTTGCCAACATTAGGAGCTGTCAGTTTTGAAAACTTTAACAAATTGGGTGAATATGTAGAGCACTTCATTATGACATTAATTTACATTTCTTTGATGACTAATGAGAACTATTCCATGCACTTACTGATAATTTATATATCATCTCTTTTGAAATATCTTTTCAGGAGTTCCCTTCGTGGCTCAGTGGTTAGCGAATCCGACTAAGAACCATGAGGTTGCGGGTTCGATCCCTGGCCTTGTGCTCAGTGGGTTAAGGATCCGGCGTTGCCGGGAGCTGTGGTGAAGGTCGCAGACGCGGCTCGGATCCCACGTTGCTGTGGCTGTGGCAAAGGCCGGCGGCTAGGCTACAGCTCGCGTTAGACCCCTAGCCTGGGAACCTCCATATGCTGCGGGTGCGGCTCTACATAAAGGCAAAAAGACAAAAAACAAAACAAAACAGAAATATCTTTTCAAACCTATTGCTCATTTTTTTGGGGTCTTTTTTTTCAATAAGTGACTTCTAATAATTATGCTGTGGTTCTTATGCACTAACACTGGATAAAAGATATTTCTACATACAAATTAGTTTTATTCTCTGATTGTTTTACTTTTTAATGTAAAACAAGAACATTAAAGAAATCTATTATTATCCACTTATTATAAATCTGAGTTCAACTTTTTGTATTTAATATCTATTATTTAATTTCTATATTTCCATTATATCCAAATTCAAAAATTAAAGCATAGTTGATTTACTAATGTTGTGCTAGTTTTAGGTGTACAGTTAAGTGATAAAGTCATAAATATATATCTATGTCTATCTATTCTTTTTCATATTCTTTCCTATCATAGGTTATTATAAGATATTGAATATAGTTCTCTGTGCTATGCAGCAGGTCCTTGTTATTTATCTATTTTATACATAGTAGTGTATATCTGTTAACCCCAAATTCCTAATTTGTTCCCCCTTTCCCTCACTTTCCTCTTAGGTAACCATAAGTTTGTTTTCAGTGTCTGTGAGTCTAGTTATATTTTGCAAAGAACTTTATATGTATCATTTTTTAAAGATTCTACATATAAGTAATATCAAATGATGTCTTTCTCTGCCTGAGTTGTTTACTTAACATGATAGTTTCTAGATATACCCACGTTGCTGCAAATAGCATTATTTCATTCTTTAAAGATGAGTAAAATCCTATTTTATCTGTTTTGTATATATCTTCTTAGTCCATTCATTTGTGGATGCCATTTAGGTTGCTTCCATGTCCTGGCAATTGTATATACGCAGCTGCAGTGAACATTGGGGTGCATGTATCTTTTCAAATTAGTTTTTGTCTTTTCCGGATATATGCCCAGGAGTGGGATTAATGGTAGCTCTCCTTTTAGTTTTTTAAGGAACTTCCATACTGTTCTCCACAATGGCTATCCCAGGTTACATTCCAACCAACATTATACAAGGGTTCCCTTTTCTCCACGCCCTCCCCAGCTTTATTATTTGTAGACTTTTTGATGATGGCCATTCTGACTGGTGTGAGGTGATCCCTCAGAGTAGTTTTGATTTCTCTAATAATTACTAGTAGAATTATTTCTCTAATAATTAGTAATGTTGAGGATCTTTGCATGCTTGTTGGGCATCTGTATGTCTTTGAGAATGGTCTATTTAGATCTTCTGCTATTGAGGTTTTTTATTTTTTAGTTTTTAGGATTGATTTACATATCCTGAATATCAGTACTTTGTCAAAAATATGTTTTGCAAATGTTTTCTCCAAGTCTTTAGCTTGTCTATTCTATACCATTCTACAAACTTACCATGTTAAATACAAAGATTTTAAAAAAGAGAGATAAAGTACAGGCAAAAACATGCTGATTGGTTGTTGGTGGGACATGAAGTTGACATTTGTAGGGAGAGGTGATCACTGAAGCAGGAAGTAGGCAGATTGTAACTGGGAAACAGAGCTGAAATTTTAGGGGGCTCCCTGTGTATCACTTGACATACATATCTGAGTTAAACTTCTTAACATCTCTATGAAATGGGTCATGTTTTTAAAATCAAAGTTATGAGAGTTTATTTTTTTTTTCTTTTTAGAGCTGCGCTTACTGCATATGGGGGTTCCCAGGCTAGGGGTCGAATCAGTTGCAGCTTCTGGCCTACACCACAGCCACAGCAATGCCAAATCCGAGCCGCATCTGTGACCTACACTGCAGCTTGAGGCAACACTGGATCCTGAACCCACTGAGTGAGGGGATTGAACCTGCATCCTCATGGATCCTAATCAGGTTTTTTATCACTGAGCCACAAGGGGAACTCCAGTTCTGAGTGTTTTAATGATTGTCTAATTTATTTAGTTACAGGTTAAGTACTCTGAACCTCATGGGGGTCTGTGCCACTCTTCTTCTAGTGAAGAAAACAGATCTTTACATAATTTAAAAATTGCTCTGATTTCTGATAAGGTGTATTGTGGTAAAAACATTGCACTAGTAACTTACCACCAGATGAAAAAAAATGAATGTAATTACAAAATTAATGTGCTTAAAGTACAGAGAATATCATGTATATAAAACATTAAGCTTTTGTTTTGTATGGACTCTTTCCTCCAGAAACAATATAAATATCATGTTTTATAGCTTTTTAGTCCATTCATATGTCTTCTAAACTGTAGACTTGAAAGTGGGCTTGCAGATATTTAAATCAGTATTATTGGGAATGCAATATATATGACCACATAAAACATTTCCTATGCAATTAATTCAAAGATAATTAAAGTTACTTCTGAGTTAAATTTATTTTTCCTTCCCTCATATCTTCCAGTACAGTGGGAACTCTAAGAAGAACCCCTATGTTTATTTACACTGTGGCTGAGAGCCCCAGAGGTACATGTGCCCTTGCAGGAAAAGCATGAAAAGGAAAAAGATTCAGGATTGTGTTCATTCTATCGGATTTAAAAAAAAATTTATGAAAGCATGTTGATTTACAATGTTGTGTCAATTTCTGCTGCACAGTAAAGTGATTCAGTCATGCATATATACATATGTGTATACATATATATATATATTCTTTTTATTTTACTATCTTCCATCATGTTCTATCATAAGAGATTGGATATAGTTCCCTGTGTTATACAGCAGGACCTCATTGCTTACCCATTTTAAATGTAATAGTTTTCATCTACTGACCCCAAAATTCCCAGTTCATCTCCCATCCATCCCCCTCAGCAACCATAAGACTGTTCTCTGTGTCTGTGAGTTTGTTTCTGTTCTGCAGATGAGTTCATTTACACCACATTTTGGATTCCACATATAAGTGATATCATATGGTATTTGTCTTTCTCTTTCTAACTTCATTTAATATGAGAATATCTAGTTGTATCCAGTTGCTGCAAATGGTATAATTTCATTCTTTTTTAATGGCTGAGTAGTATTCTATTGTGTATATGTATCACATCATCTCAATCCATTCCTCTGTCAATGGCGTTTAGGTTGTTACCATGTCTTGACTGTCGTGAATAGTGCTGCCATGACCATGGGGTTGCATGAATTTTTTTTTTTTTTTAATGAAAGGTTTGTTTGGATATATGCCCAGGAGTGGGATTGCTGGATCATATGGTAGGTGGGAATGTAAATTTGGTACAACAACCATGATGGAAAAACGTATGGAGAAAACTAAAACTCTAGAAAACTAAATATATTGGATCTTTTATTCAACAAAATTCATAGTGCTTTTATTAGCAAAGTATTAACACTGTGCACTGATGTAGTCATGAGTGTTTTATCATGTGTCTACTCCAGGTCATTCCCCATACTAAGTCCTTTTACATGTTCTTATCCTATCCTTCTACAAACCTTATGCATTATCACATTTTTATTCCCTCTTTTTGAAACGAGGACACTGAAGTTTCAGGAAGTAAAGTAGCTTGTCTGTGGTCACAAAGATTGCAAGTGGAGGAGTGAGAATTCCAGCCCAGCTGCCTGACTCTAAGCCTACACTCTGGATTGTTAGTGGACACGTAATCCAGTTGTCTCATCTCCTGATCCTAAACATTATGGTGACAGTTGTTAAATTAGGAGGAGTGGAAGTAAGGAGTGAGGCAAGTAGTGATGCAAGTGTTGGGCAGAGGAAACACTTCATTTTATAATTTCCAGTGATTCTTTTTAAAAGCTTCTTTTCCCAGACCTTAAGTTTTCCCTCCATTCCATACCATAGGACCACTAGACCATTAGACTGGCTTGGGTCTGACTGGCTGTCCTGTGGGTTGGAGGGCTGTGCAACCCAAGGCTTAGAGGATAGCTGATTTCCACTGTGTCTCGCAGCTCACCATTCAGAAGAGCAGCCAAGAGCATAGGTTCTAGGATTTATGACCTGGGGAGGGTGGTAAAGGCTTCCAAAAAAATGTGCTTTTTTAATTGCAAGGTCTTTCTTCCATTTAGATCCAACCGAAGATGCTCCTGTGAGAAATATATTTAACCTAATAGCCAATATTTATTTGTTTGAATCATTTACAACCCTGTTTTAAAAAGCATTGCCAAGTAGAAATGGATATCTACTTTGGTTAACATCAAGATTTATTCTTCTAATAAGATTCACATATATATTGATTAGAATGATGCTATGATATTTGAATCATCTTAATACTTTAAAAACTTCTTCTTTTTTTTTTTTTTGTCTTTTTGCCTTTATGTAGAGCTGCACCCGTGGCATATGGAGGTTCCCAGGCTAGGGGTCTAAGAGGAGCTGTAGCTGCCGGCCTTTGCCACAGCCACAGCAACGCGGGATCCGAGCCGTGTCTGCAACCTACACCACAGCTCACGGCAACGCCGGATCCTTAACCCACTGAGCAAGGCCAGGGATCGAACCTGCAACCTCATGGTTCTTAGTCGGATTCGTTAACCACTGAGCCACAAAGGGAACTCCAAAAACTTCTTAAAAACCTACAATAATTCCCTGTTGAATACTGCATTAGATCAATGCATCTCTGACTTTCTAGACTTCTGGTGCTACTCTAGCTATCCGGCCTTTTTTCCTCCATCTTGCACCCAAATAAACTTTATTATAATTGGACCATCTTCTCACTCTCTTGTAATATAACTATTCTTTCCTGGCTTCTTTCTCATGTTGGTGCCCTGATCATTCATTCTTTAGGCTTATTCAGAAAAGCCATTCCAGCTCTGGCCCCATCTCAGCTTTTGAAACTTTCTTTGGCACTATAGTGGTTAAGAAAGCAAACCTTGAATTAAAGACACTTGTGTTCAAAACTTGGCTTAGCTATTGACTGGTGATTTATTGTACCTCCTTAGTTTATTTTTCACCTCTAAAGGAAGATTCATGGCAGTTAGTAGGTAGGTTTTTAAAATGACTCCTATGATCTCTGCTACTGGTGTTCAGGCCCATAGTGTAGTTATCTCTTTACGGATGTGGATTGGACCGGTGACTTCCTCCTAACCAACAGGTTACACACGTGGCAAGGTTACACACGTACACGATTACATATCCATGACTGTGTTCCATCTGACTGGAACATCTGTCTTGCTGGGAAACTCTCTTCCTGGTTGGCTTCAAATGAGCAAGCTGCCATGTTTTTAGTTTCCATGTGGAGAGGGTCATGCCACAAGGAGCTGAGAGTGGCTGACAGCCAGTGAGAAGCTGAGGCCCTCAGCCTGACAGCCTGCAAAGAACTGAATGTCGCCAACCATCATGTGATCTTGGAAGCTGATCCTTCCCCTGTCAAGCCTCAGATGAGAACACACACCTAGATTGTAGAACACCTAGCTAAGACTCACCCAGACTCCTGACCCATGAAACCATGAGATAATTCATGTGTGCTGTTTTAGGCTGCTAAGTCTGTGGTAATATTGTTATACAGCATTAATAGGTAGATATTCAACACAGTAGATAACTAATAAAGGTGTTATCTACCTGTCACCTAGTAAGACATTATGTATTTGATTTCTACTCCTTTTCTTGGAACAGCTCTTAACAGTCTTAGGATGTCCAAAATGATTTTTTTTTTAATTTCTCTCCACTTCACAGCTATGAAATTCATCCATGTTTCAGGTAGCAGTAGTTATTTTTTTATTGTGGTGTACTATTTCGTTATGCATATACACTAGAGTTTATTCATTTATTCTCCTTTAATGGATATTTGGAATTTTTTTTCCCAATTCTGGACTAATATGAATAGAGCTGCTATAAATATTCTCATACCTATCTTTTGGTGGACATAAGCACACATTTCTGCTAGGAATAAACCATGAAGTGGAAGTACTAAGTAGATATCTGTTTAGCTTTGGCAGATTCTACCAGCTCTTCAAGGAGTTATATCAACCACTGTACCCACTAGAGATGCAGTTTCAGTGGGCTTCCTAGATCATATGGTAGTTCTATATTTAATTTTCTGAGGTACTTCCATACCGTTTTCCATAGCAGTTGTACCAATTTATATTCCCACCAACAGTGTAGAAGGGTTCTCTTCTCCACACCCTCTCTAGCATTTGTTATTTGTAGACTCACTAATGATGGCCTTTCTGACCACTGTGAAGTGGTACCTCATTGCAAATTTGAATTGCATTTCTCTAATAATTAGTGATATTGAATATTTTTTCATGTGCCATCTGTATGTCTTTTTTGGAGAAATGTCTATTCAGGTCTTCTGCCCATTTTTCAATTGGTTTGTTTGTTTTTATGCTGTTGAGTTGTATGAGCTATTTGCATATTTTGGAGATTAAGCCCTTGTCAGTTGCATCGTTTGAAACTATTTTCTCCCATTCCATGGGCTGTCTTTGTTTTCTCAGACACAGCCTTAATTCTGGAGGCAGAGCTGCCACCTAAGGAGAATTACATAGATGGGGCTGATGTCTACAGAAGCTGCTGGTGCCACTCTGCTCCCTTAGTAAACATCTGAACTGGGATTTGATGTTTGCCTTCACTAAGAATCTTTTTGTTTAACAGGGAAGAGAGAACAATGTCTATTCTTGTAGATACGTGCAAACCCACCAGGGACTCCTTTAAGATAATATGAGTCTCTGAGTATCTATTTTCATTCAATCTTTAAGCACCAAACAGGAGCATCTAATGGATATGGGGACTTTCTCTGTTTTTAGCTGAGCTGTAAGTAGGAAAGAGAGCAGAAACCCTCTCCTGGTTCCTAAGGAATGGAATTCCTTTTCTTGGCTTTCTAATTTCCTGCCAGTGTCGATATAGATGCATCTGATGCCTGATGTCACTGTTCCATTAGCATGTTTTGCACATTTTATTGCTAAGCAACAATTAGCAGTGTGAATCCTGCCTTCTGTGATTTCAATTTGGGCTTCACACATGGAATTTTGCTTTCCTCTTTGTAACACAGCAACAGTGTTCACTGTT
Source organism: Catagonus wagneri (assembly GCA_004024745.2). Lineage (NCBI taxonomy): Eukaryota > Metazoa > Chordata > Mammalia > Artiodactyla > Tayassuidae > Catagonus > Catagonus wagneri. Next base: position 3,207,046 of record PVHT020000108.1, read on the forward strand.
CAGCTAAAGCTATTTTAGGAGAACCCGAGAGAAAAGATTGAGGAGATAACAGCAGGTATTTGGCCATTCAGTGCTACAGCTTTAAACTGTTATTTATGAGAAAATCTTCTCTAATTAGACACTCAATAATTTGAAAGCAATACTAAAGTTTGAAGATAAACTCAAAGCAATTCAATTTGGCCCTAAGGGTGCACTGATAACAGTGGAATAATTATGAAAGTCCTGAAATAGAGCAAACCAAAGGTACACTGGAAAAAGAAAAATATTTTTTTTGCCAAAAATTTCTCATAAAATAATGAAAGAAAAAGCTTTCCTTCCAACCTCAATACCACATAGAATTCTTTTCACTGAGTTAATGGGATACTATGAAAATTTAATAGGAATTATAGACCTATGAAAAGAAGTAGAGTAGGGCAAAAAAGGGGGAAAATCCATTAAATTAAATATAAACTAGTTACCCTCTACCTTTAAGAAAAGAAAAATGACAGTGTTTCGGTATAAATATCACTTTTAAGAAAATGCAATTTATTGTGAAATACTCTTGCTAGAAAAATAAAATTATCAATATTTAAGACATGAATAAGTAGAGAAGCAATCTTAATTTTGGCACATATAAGAACAAGATTTAAAAATTTCCACTGGCTAATCATATTCACTCTTTTCCATTGAAGAAGAGAGGAAACTATGGTTAAATCATTTAGGGAAAGTGGAATCTATATTTTACTCTTTTAATAATGAGAAGTCTAATGTCTATATCTTAGAATCTTGAAGAAAGACCCAGGGGGATTATAATAGAGAAGAGCCTTAACTGAAAAAGAGGGACATTGTATTTTTGGTTCTCTCTTAACAGCTCTCTGAAAAGCACAAAAAATGTTGTTTTAAGTGTAGCAAGGATTTATAGGGGATTAAAATTTTAGATTTAAGTGTTATTGGTCATGGAGAGTCAAATTCCTTCACAATGTAAGAAACTCTTTGACTGAAAACCCTTTAACTTTACTTATTTATTCCCCTCCCCAACCCCCTTTATTTTATGGCTGCACCTGTGTCATATGGAAGTTCCCAGGCTAGGGGTTGAATTGGAGCTGCAGCTGCTGGCCTACACCATAGTCACAGCAATACGAGTTCTGAGCTGAAATCTGTGGCCTATGCTGCTGATTGTGGTGGTACTAGATGGTCACCCCACTGAGCCAGGGATTGAAACTGCATCCTCATGGGTACTAGTCAGGTTCTTAACCTGCTGAGCCACAAAGGAAACTCTGAAAACTCTGACTCTAAAGATGATTAATTCCAAAGTAAACGGTTTGACTTTGAACAGTGATTGCTTAAATATTTGAGTTTGGCTTTATTGAACCTAACTACCTTTCTTTAATTTCACTTTCACTCAGTTCAACACATATTTATTAAACTTACCATGGTCTCTATGCATTTATCCAGATAGTAAAAGACTTGTCCTCAAAGAATACACAGTCTATGGACAAGAAGGGTAAATAAGTACATAAGCCATACATCATGTTTAAGTAAAGGACAGAGAATGGCATTGATGCTGTGATGATACAGGAGAAGCCTTCTTAGCTTATTTTGAGAGCAGAAGGTCAGGGAAAGATTCCTGGAGGTCATGGCATTTGAACTGCTCAGGTTTTACATGAGACTACAAATAATGAATCTGTGGATGGACGCTGCAACTGCCTTTTTTTTTCTTCTTCTTCTTTCTTTTATGACTGCAACAATGGCAGACCAGGGACTGAATCCAAGCCATAGCTGTGACCTATGCCACAGCTGCAGCAGCACTGGATCCTTAACCCACTGTACCACGATGGAAACTCCTGGACCTCTTCACCTGTTAACATGAATTACTCTAGAGGAAGGGAGCTGGGGGGAGGGAAAAAGGATCAAGAAGGACTACCATACTTTACTCTATTTCCTCTTATATTTTTATAATAAGTTACAATGGGAATACATTCATGTATAATGAACAGGACACAAAGAGATTTAAAAAGAGGAAATTTTTCTCCCTTAAAATGGTTCTTCGTATATTTGAAGATGTTATCTCCTGTTCTAGGCTCAATCCTAGCTCCCAGAACTGAATGGCAAAATATAAGCAGATGCCCTTAAATGAAGGTTTGCTTCAGTCCTCTTTTTTCTGTCCCCTTCTGCCACCAGAAAAGGACCATCTTAGTCTTTCCTTTTGAGTCATCCTTATGTATCTTATGACCCCTTTTAAAATGCGGGATCTAGAATTGAACTTATTTCTTCAGAGAACTGATGGAACAAATTTTATCACTGAAAAAGAACAGTGATATAATTAGCTGAATAGAGCTAAATATAAGACTTCTCATGATAGTCATTGTATTTATTTGCATAGGTTAAATTGTTGAACTAGAAAGATCCAGAAAATCTGTAAGTTAAAAACAAAGAGGTTTATTTCTCTTTCATGTAACAGTCAGAGGAGAATATTCGAGGTTGGTAATCATCTTCCTCTTTTTTTTTTCACCTTTTTAGGGCCACACTTGAGGCATATGGAAGTTCCCAGGCTAGGGGTCAAATCAGAGCTGTAGCTGCCAGCCTATGCCACAGCCACAGCAATGCCAGACCCAAGCTGCTTCTGTGAGCTGACCTACAGCACAGTTCATGGCAATGCTGGATCCTTAACCCACTGAGCAAGGCCAGGGATAGAACTTGCATCCTCATGGATACTAGTCAGGTTCATTATCGCTGAGCCATGATGGAAACTCCTGGTAATCACCTTCCTGGTTGAAGCTGAATATGAGTTCTGGATAGAGAGCTAGGAAAAGACAGTAAGGAGAAAGCACACCCATCATGGGCTCAGAAGTGGCATATATCACCTTCAGTTGTGTTCCTTTGGCAAGAAAATCATACGGTTACACCCACTACAAGAGAGGCTGGGAAATGTAGTCTAGGTAGGCAGCCATGTGACTTGTTACAATTCAATTACAACGGAGGAAGAGAAGAATGGATTTTATTAGACAGCTAATAATTTATGCCATACACCTCAAAATTACATTAGCTTACTTTAAAAAAACCTCACATTGCATTTATTAGCTCACCTTGAGTTTATAATAATTAAATTATTTCTAAAAATACTTGGTTTGAGTTATGCATTGTTTTGGTATGTTTTATCTCTCAAAAGTTATTTGCACTTAATTTTATATAAAATATTATATCAATTTATATCATTTCAAATTAGGTCCTGATTCTTATAAAATATATACTTTTATATTGAAGTCATTCTTACATTTCTTTCTTTTTCACTTAATATTATTTTAGGGGCAGATTTTCTTCTAATTTTACAGCCTAGATAGTTGCTCTTAATGCCACGTAATAGTGCCCCATTATCTCTAGGGCCGCATATTTCAAGCTATTAATTTGTTTCTTTTCGTATTTTCCCAGGTTCTTTCCTCCAATTCAAGCAAATAACTTGTACTCTCCTGGTGCCCCAGGGGAGGTATATGTCAAGGTAGGAAGTAGAATCAATGTATGTAGACTTCTGGATTTTGTTTCTCAAAGCTTAAGCCCAGGGTGGAATTTTGAATGTTTATTGAAGTGATATAAGGGCCAAGGAGATTTGCTAAGGAGAAAAAGGAAAGTGCTCCTGGGGGTTAGAGAGTGGGAGGGAGCAGGAGAAAGAAGCTTATGTGTTCCTGAGTAGGTGAGGTCCCTATCTGCAAAGCCAGAAAGGTGGAAAGCTGGGAGAGCTCAGGCAGAGGGTCCCTAGTCTTGGCAAACACCGTGCTGGCCCAGCAGTGCGATGGAGGAGCAGCGGTCTTGGATCCACATAGACAGGTGGCAGGGGACAGTTGGGGCCAGACTATTCCCTACACCTCACCGCTGAATAAAGTTCCTGAACCTTCCTGGGGTGATAAAGAATCTTCAAGAATGACAGAGATTAACTTCTCTGCCTGCTTGGCAGATTGAGGTCTCCAATTTAGAAGTTAAAATGAGATATAGAAAACGAATAGATATTTCTTGCACATCTGAATTAGGTGACAGACACTGGGGTCTGCTGCACAAGTGTGATTTGCTTAATCATTCTTGGGCTGCACCCAGACTTCTTTTGTAAGCTGAGAAGAAAATGAAGCCGCCATTTGTCTCTTTATCTCTTTAGGGCCGCACCTGGGGCATATGGAGTTTTCCAGGGTAGGGGTCCAATTGGAGCTGTAGCTGCTGGCCTCCACCAGAGCCACAGCAATGCGGGATCCAAGCCTCATCTGTGACCTACACAACAGCTCATGGCAATTCCGGATTCTTAACCTACTGATCAAGGCCAGGGATTGAACCCTTGTCCTCATGGATGCTAGTTGAGTTCATTAGCCACTGAGCCACGATGGGAACTCTGAAGCCCCCATTTTAAATTTCTATTATTGAGTTTTAGAAATTAAATTCAGATTTTCTATTAAATCCTACTAAATTAAATCTTATTGGTTTCATGTCATTATTTCCATTTACTGGAACACTTTTAAAGACTGATTGTGTCATCTGAATTATTATCTGTCTCTTCCAGTTTAGTGTTATTTTCAGAAACGATCAACATGTTTCCTATTTTCATGAAATGGTTACTAGCAATGCTGAACCATTCAGAAATAGGAACAGAGCTCTGTGGCATGCTGTTATGGCCTTGTCTCCTCCAGTTTTAACATTTATTAATTATTCCTTTCTGAGTTTTATTACTTATTCAGTTTTGATTCTATGTATCTGTATTCTTATCTGGCCTACAGTTCTTTATCTTGATCATAAATATTGTGAAAGATGTTGTTTATTGCTTTGGTGGTAAACATCTGCTTATCCATCATCTGTTAATATCGAGCAACACATGAGTGTTCATGGCAGTGTAGGAGAGGAAATGTGAGTAAACAAGGTACCAGTGTAGTAGGCATGTCCTGGAGGTAAACAGATTCTTCTCATGAAGAGTCAAAAATTCACGGAATAAGCCATGCATGTAAAGTACTTCAAGACACTGCCCAGTACATTTCACATTGTAAGGGACAGTTAGAAAGCTGCTGAAAATTGTTTTCTCTGGGAGAGGTGGTGATAGGATTAGGGACAACTTTTACTTTACGTATCGTTTATTGCTAAAACATCTGAATTTTATATTTGAATGGTGTTTATTTATTCATCCATTAATTCATTCATTCAAAAATATGATGAAACACTGTGTGCTAGGCCCTCAGGAAATTTTGGGTCTAGTGATTAAGTTACTCTCACTGAGTTCTGGAATCAGAAGACATGGACTCAAATTCCAGTCTCTCCTTTATCAGCTATGGAATCTCTGTCAAGTTCCTTGACCACTTTATGCCTCAGTTTCTTGATTTATAAAATGGAGATAACCATGGTACCATCAAACCTTTATGCTTAGCTGGATTGTGATGAGGATTCAGTGGAAAAAAGAGGAAACATTAATGACGTATGTGGAACATAGTGATTTACTGTATATTCATATCAGGGAGGGAGACAGACATTACTTACATGTTCACACAAATAAACAAAATGGTACTTGTTCTAGGTACCTTTATGGGACCATGAGAGGTGTTTCTTAAGGGGATAAGATGGAGAATATGATCTGATTAAGGAGATGTTCCTGAAGAAGTGATGAGTAAGCTGAGATATGAGTTAATCATCAAGAAAAACAAAAAGGTGTTAAGATTCCCTTTAAAAAAAAAATCCTGGGAAGTTCCCTGGTGGCACAGCAGGTTATGGATCTGGTGTTGTCACTGCTGCAGCCCCAGTGGTTACTGTGGTGTAGGTTCGATCCCTGGCATGGGGAATTCCATATGCTGCCACAGGCCCAGCCAAAAGTAAAGAAAAGAAAAGAAAAGTAAAGTAAAGAAAAGAAAAGAAAAGAAAAGAAAAGAAAAATCCCCAGTTAAGATAGGTAGGGAGCAAAGCTGGATAGCAGATGGTTTGACCGATTGCCTCTTCGCTAGTATCTGCTGGCTGAGCCTCTGTGCAGAGTGGTTTCTGTTGGCTGTTAGGAGGGATGTGAAAAACAGGACAAAGGTCAGGAGAAGGAGTCAGAAGGAATAAAGGGAGAGAGGACCAGGACCCTGGTCTGTTGTTCGCAAGAGGGTAGATTCATTTCCATCTGGGCAGGGTGGACACACATCATGAGTTGATGCAGAGGCTGCAGCTTGAGGCTCTCAGGGGGCCTTTGGGTCTCATATTCCAACAGCAGGATATTAGATAAAGGCACAGGAACTGCAAGGTTTTTTCTAGGCCATAAGTGTTACTGGTAAGGAAGTTTCCCAGCGTAGTTCTTGCCAAAGCATCACTTACTTTATTAGATTTAATAGGATTTAAAAAAAAGTTTTCACAAAAGAACCTTATTAAATGTGGTCAACTTTAAACCAGATTTAAAAACTTCTTCATGGTAGGCATTGTCAGAACTTTTAATATGAGAGGAGACATTATGATTCTCCTTAAGGCAGTTTCCAAGATTTTAAATCATCAGACCCCCCACCCCCCTCTTGGCCATGGAATGTCATGGACATCTTTCAGGACTGGCTATGGGAAGAACGCACCGCTGAAGGGCCTGCTGTGCTGTCAGCGCTGGTTCTCTGTGGCCCATGTCAAATAGAGCTATGGTGGAAGGAGTGGGTTGGGGCAGAGCAGAGCCCTGTAGAGACTGGAAAAGGCCAGTAGAGGGAGACTGCAGAATGCTGTGAGCACAGGGAGAAGTTTCAGGAGGAAAAAAAGTGGCTCCAGAAAAAAAGCTGTGAACTTCAGCCTCCAAGCTCCAGATGTCATCAATTATAAGTAGACTGCGTTGGGGACCCACGGACCTCAGGGCTGGGGTCTGTGGGGGCTGGGCATCTCATTTCTATTGGGTTTTGGTAACAGTCATGAACAGGGCAAAGCTTGGGTCTCCGCGAATGGTGGGCAGAATGAAGCTAAGCCTGCTCCTTTTCTATCACCCTTTCTAGGATTTCAAAGCAGTTTGGACCAGATTCACCCTGAGATATTGTGCCCAAGGGTTTTAAGATTCTCATAGTTTTGAAAACTAGAACTTCCTGGCCTCATCCTTCATGTTTGTGGGTCCTCAGGTATGACTGATACTGATTCTCTCATTCTAACTCCTGGGCCTGGAATCTTGGCCTCATTTCATACTGGCTTCAAGGTGTGTTTAATAGCCTCAAATGCCTTGGGCTCCTGCTTTTGTGCTTCTGTTTTCTACTTTGTTCTGATTATGCAAGTAACAAATGTTTGTTGTTTTAAGGTTCATAAAAATATAATAGAAAAAATAATACCCATCATACTAATCAGAGGCAACCAGTGTTATTCTGGCATATAATCATGGGGGATTTTTTTCTCTGACTTTACTTTTTCATAAATCAGGATTATTTGCAATTCAATTTTGTATCCTGCTTTCCCCCTGCCCTCCACTTAATCTTAAGCCATGTTTCCCTCCCCCTCCGCCCCAGGCCATTAAGAACTCTTCAGAAACATAAATTTTAGTGGCTGCCTAATATGCTAAGGATGGAAATACTATAATTTACTTACCTGTTTAATTTCTTCTTAACCTTAATTCCCCCCCCCATCTGAATGTTTCTTTGGGGTGAAGACAGATGCTCTCCCGGACTTGTGGTCTCCTCTTTCTCCGTCATTTATTACTCTTACACTGTCTTTTCCAAGAAGTGGCCTTATCCCTTCCATTTTCACTGATATATCAAACATGGTTACCTGTGTGTTGTCTTAGCGTTTTCTCCTAAGCTTCAGCTTACTGTGCTATTTAACTTTCCTGTCCCAGTCTTACAGATGCTACTCACTTGCTCTTTTTCCTATCTTTGGTACATGCCCTTTCAAAGCATCAATCTATCAAAGTTTTCCTGTACAGGCAGATTGGATGGTTTCAGCTAGTGCTGAGAAACATTCTGCCTTCAACAGTCCTGCCCAACTGCCTGAAACTTTCAGCCACTTGCCATGTAACATACTCTTTCATCCATGAAAAAGAGAGACCCCTCAACAAATTATTACGGAGAAAGTTTGAATTTGCAGGGACTGGGCTGTTTTGTACCCTTGGGAATACGAACATGCATTTCAACAAGAAGAGGTGTATCAGCTGGTGTGGGCTGCCACAGACCGGGAAGCTTAAACTATAGGATTTAATTTTCTCAGATTGTAGGAGGCTTAGCAGTCCAAGGGAAATTTGAGTTCTGGTGAGGCTTTTCTTCCAGAACTACAGACAGCCATTTTTTTCTCTGAACTTTTCTACACACATTCACAGAAGGAGAGGTCTCTGCTTTTTCTTTCTCTTCTTGTGAGGACGGTAGTCCTAGTAGATCAGGACGCTACCCTTATCATTTCACTTAACCTTAATTATCACCTTAAAGCTGTTATCTCCGAATACAGTCTTACTGGGGGTTAGGACCTCACGCGGATCCTTAATCCACTGAGCAAGGCCAGGGATTGAACCTGCACCCTCATGGATACTTGCTGGTTTGTAACCCACTGAGCCATAATGGGAACTCCGGAATTTTTTTATTGTTTTTTAATAGGACATAATGGCTTTTACTGTGAGGTTAACTACTTTTATATTAGTATAACAAAACCTCTGGAACACTTGAATGCGGCCTAAAGAAATTTGAAAATACAGACTGATTTGGCTACAAAATATCCTTCTTCAAGAAAGATGCCTCAGAGTAACAGAGAAGAAAAACCATTGCCTAATCACTTAATGTTAAAGATGTCACTTGAAAATGAATAAAATGCTGAGAAGATTGGATTAAGATGGCGGAATAGAAGGACTGGAGCTCAACTTCTCTCCCAAAGAACAGCAAAACTAAAACCAAATGCTGAGCAGCCTTCAACCAAATGGACTGTAAACTTCCAAAAAAGATACTCTGCTCCAGAAGACACAGAGGAGACCATATCAAGAGGTAGGAGGGGCGATTACACGATAGAAGCAACCCCATACCTCCCGGGTGGGAAGCCCCACAGACTGGAAAGTAGCTGCATCACAGAGACTCAGCTACAGGACTGAGAGTTCTGAGCCCCACGTCAAATCCCCATGCCTGGGGATCGGGCACAGGGAGAAAGAGCCCCTGGAGCATCTGGCATTGAAGGCCAGCGGGGCTTGTGTGCAGGAGCTCCATAGAACCAGGGGAACAGAGACCCCATTCTTGAAAGGCACACACAGACTTTCACATGCACTGGGTCCCAGGGCAAAGCAGTCTCCATAGGAATCCGGGTGGAACCTGACTGCAATACTTGGAGGATCTCCTGGGAAAACGGGTGACTGTGGCTTGTGGTGGGGGAAGGGCATTGGAGGCGAAGCTCTCAGGAACATTCATCATCCTGCATTTCTCTGGAGGTGACCATTTCTGGGAAAATCTGGTCCCTCCCATCAGCCCTGAGAAGCCCCAGGCCAAACAATAATCCAGGTGGGATCACAGCCCCACCCATCAGGAAACAGGCTGCCTAAAGACCCCTCAGGCACACAGTCAGCCTCTAATCTCATCCAGAGACAAAGCCCCACCCACCAGAGGGATAAGAACCAGCCCCACTTACCAGTGGGCAGGCATCAGTCCCTCCCATTGGAAATCCTACAGCAAGCCCCCTTCATACCAACTTTAGCCACAGGGGAGGCAAACGCCAGAACTAAGAGAGGCTACAACTCTGTTGTTGGCAAAAAGGTCACCACACCAAAAACCTATAAAAATGAAAAGACAGAAAACTCTAACTCAGATAAGGGAGAAAGAGAAAATCCCAGAAAAACAGCTCAGTGATGAGGAGATTATCAGCCTCCCAGAAAGAGACTTTAGACTGTTGATGCTGAAGATGATGCAAGGCATTGGAAATAAACTGGAGGCAAAGATGATAATTTACAGGAAACACTGAGCAAAGAAATACAAGCTGTAAAAATTAAACAAGAAGAGATGCAAAATACAATAACTGAAATAAAAAATTCCTTAGAAGCAGCCAACAGTAGAATACAGGAGGCAGAAGAACGAATCAGCGAGGTGGAGGACAGATTAGTGGAAATCACTAATGAGGAAGAGAAAAGAGATAAAAATTGAAAGGAAATGAGCAGAGTCTCAGAGAACTCTGGGATAATGTTAAAAGCACCAATATCCATATTATAGGGGTGCCAGAGGGAGAAGAGAGAGAGAGAAGGGGACAGAAAAACTATTTGAAGAGATAATAGCCGAAAACTTCGCTAATGTGGGAAAGGAACCACTCACTCAAATCCAGGAAGTGCAATGAGTACCATATAAAATAAACCCAAGGAGGAACACCCCGAGACACATATTAATCAAAATGACCAAAATTAAAGAAAAAGAGAAAATTTTGAAAGCAGCTAGGAAAAAGAAACAAATGACATACAAAGGAACCCCGATAAGGTTATCAGCAGATTTTTCAGCTGAAACTCTGCAGGCCAGAAGGGAGTGGCATGATATACTTAACATGATGAAAGGGAAAAACTTCCAACCAAGGTTGCTTTACCCTGCAAGACTCTCCTTCAGATTTGAAGGAGAGATCAGAACCTTTACAGATAAGCAAAAGCTAAGAGATTTCTGCAACACTAAGATTTGTTCCTTTACAACAAATCTTAAAGGAACTTCTCTAGTCAGAAAAGCAAAGGCCACAAAAAAACAAAAACACCACAAATGACAAGGCTCACCAGGAAAGGCATATACTTCATAGATATTTATAGGACATTCTATCCCAAAGCAACAGAATACACATTTTTCTCAAGTGTGCACAGAACATTCTCTAAGATTGATCACATCCTGGGCTACAAATCAAGCCTCAGTAACTTTAAGAAAATTGAAATCATTTCAAGCATCTTCTCTGACTACCACGGTATGTGATTGGAAATCAACAACAAGAAAAAAATAGCAAAGAATACGAACACATGGAGACTAAACAACACGCTACTAAACAACCAATGGATCACTGAAGAAATCAAAGAGAAAATTAAAAAATACCTAGAAGCAAATGACAACAAAGATACGGCACTCTAAAACCTCTGGGATTCAGCAAAAGCAGTTCTAAGAGGAAAGTATATAGCAATACAAGCCTACCTCAGGAAACAAGAAAAAGCTCACATAAACAACCTAATTTTACATTTAAAACCTAATTTTACAGCTAGAGAGGGAAGAAGCCAGGTCATGGAAACAACCTAAATGCCCATTGACAGAGGAGTGGATAGGGAAGATACGGTACATACACACAATAGAGTATTACTTAGCCATTAAACAGAACGAATTAACGGCATTTGCAGCAACATGGTTGGACCTAGAAATTATCACATGAAGTGAAACCAGTCAGACAATTAGACAGCAACACCCAATGCTACCGCTTACATGTGGAAGCTAAAGAGACACAATGAACTTCTTTGAAGAACAGATAATGACTCAGATTTTGGAAAACCTTGGTTTTTCAAGTGGGACAGTCTCGGGGGTTGGGGGATGCACTGTGGGTTTGGGATACAAAATCTATCACATTGACTTGTGATGATCTTTGTACACCTATAATTGAAATAAAATTCATTGTTATTAAAAAAAAAGCAAAGAAAATGAATAAAATGCTTGTGAAGTAAGTCCTTCTTTTGGCATATTATTATTATTTTTTTTATGAAAGAAAAGAATAATCTTACTTCTCAGCCATAGGTTAAAAGAGCATACTGTCCTTGGATGTTTGTCTTCAGCACTATCATCAGAAAGATAAAGCTCCACCGGAACCACGATCCTAACAAGCCTAGAGAGCTTGACCATGGACAAATCTGTTTTCTTCCTTTTTTCTGAGACTAGAGGGAGCAAGTTTAAATGCTTGGGTATATGGAATATTTCAGGGAAAATCATCACTCGTAGAGCTAGAAACCAATGGACCTGTAGCATATGGAAGTTCCCAGGCTAGGGGTCTAAATAGAGCTGTATCCGCTGGCCTACCCCACAGCCACAGAAACCTGGGATCTGAGCTCCGTCTTCGACCTACGTCACAGGTCATGGCAACTCTGGATCCTCAATTCACTGAGAGAGGCCAGGAATCGAACCTGCATCCTCATGGTTTGTTACTACTGAGCCATGATGGGAACTCCATAAATTTATTTTTTATCGAAGTATAGTTATTTACAATATTGTGACAATTTCTACTGTAGAGCGAAATGACCCAGGGATACATATGTATGTATATTCTTTTTCTCATATTATCATCCATCATGTTCTATTATAAGACATTGGATATAGTACCCTGTGCTATACAGTAGGCCCTTATTGCTTATCCATTCTAAATGTAGTGGTTTGCATCTGCTGACCCCAAACTCTCTGTCCATCCCACTCCCTCTCCCTCCCTTTTGGCATCCAGAAGTCTATTCTCAGGGACAGGTTGTAGCCACTCCATGCCTTTTGATTGGAGCATTTAGCCCATTCTCATTTAAAGTAATTATCAATAGGCTCAGACATTATCATTTTGTTAATTGTTTTTTGTTGGTTTGTTTATGTAGTTCTTTGTTCCTTTCTTCTTTTGTTCCCCTCCCTTGTGACTTGATGACTTTCTTTAGTGTTATGTTTATGTTCCCTTTATTTTTTGTATATCTGTTATGTTTTCACTTCTGAAATTTGTTTAATGTTCTCTTTGTTATAGGCTTATTATTGTGCACTGATGCATGGACAAAGATCATGTGGTCCAATGACTCATTTCATTGATTGATTGATTGATTGTCTTTTTAGGGACGCACCCACAGCATATGGAAGTTACCAGGCTAGGGGTCAAATTGGAGCTGTAGCTGCTGGCCTACACCACAGCCACAGCAATGCAGGATCTGAGCTGCATCTGCAACCTACACCACAGCTCACGGCGATGCTGGAGCCTTAACCCACTGAGTGAGGCCAGGGATCGAACCTGTGTCCTCATGGAAGCTATTCAGATAGGTTTCCACTGAGCCACTATGGGAGCTCCAAATGGCTCATTTTAAAGATGAGAAAACAAAAACCCAGAGAAGGATATGAAGAACTGGATCAGATGTCAGTCAAAGGTAGAGGATTGTCACTAAACTGACCTGAAAAGATTCTTGCTAAAACTGGACTGACAAGGCCAAGGACAAAGCCCAAGTGCAAGATCCAGTAAAAAAGAAGACTCAGAGGAGAGTGGCTAAATTTTGGTCCAGAGAAACTTGATCAGAGAGAGGTCCTAAAATGTACAAAAAGTAGGGATATCCATTTTTTTTTAATTGCGTGTCACATTTTCCAGATTGTCTCATATTTTAAAAAGTTATATGCTGGCTACTGGGTGTAAACAGGAGAGACTGAAGTAGATAATATTTGCCCAGAAGAGCACTGGCCCCTCCTTTGGTTCCATTAGGATGAGGGTGAATTTTTGGTGGACTCTGGAGGTAAGATGGCAAGGGCTGGCCTGCACTCTCCAGCCATTTTGGTGTATCAGTGGTTTCTGGGTAGTTCTGTAGGTGGAATCCTACATCCCATAGGCTTGAGATTTAAGCACTGAAGAGTCTGTGAAGCTTCCCCTTGCCATCTAACTCTGCCTCCAACTTTCTATGCCCTTGAAGTTCTCTGTGCCTGGCCACAGGTCCACAGTGTTTCACAGCTTTGCATTCCCGTGGAGAAGCATGGATGGGCCATAGGTCTTTTGGGCTCCTCCTTGTACCAATCCACATGCCGGCTCAGGCTTGGCTGTTAACAGCCCAGCTGGTTCCTCAGGACCTTCACAAGTCTTACAGCAGGTAGTGCCTTTACCTGCCATGCTCCCAGGGTTGAAAGCAGCCACCCTATTCTCTGGAAAAAGCTCATCTTTCTTTGTCTTGTGAACTTTTACAGCCTAACTGAAACTGCTTAGGCTGGTTTGTCTCTCCCTGATCCTTGGCCTTATACTTTATGCTCTCCCCTGATGGATCCCTTTTTTTGTTTGTTTTTGGTCTTTTTAGGGCTGCACCCACGACATATGGAAGTTCCCAGGCAAGGGTTCACATCTGAGCTGCAGCTATCAGCCTACGCCACAGCCACAGCAACTTGGGATCTGAGCTGCATATATGCCAACTACACAGAAGCTCATGGCAACGCCAGATCCTTAACCCCCTGAGTGAGGCCAAGGATGGAACTCGCATCTTCGTGGATGCTAGTCAGGTTCGTTACCACTGAGCCACAATGGGAACTCTTCCTGATAGACTTTTATTTGATGCCCCCCTTCACCTTTCCCCTCCCTGCCTGAGTCCAGACCCTTCCTTCTGTGTTCTGATAGCATCCATGCTGCTTAACGAGGTATAGCTAGTTACGTATTATTACTTACTCTGTTTCCCAATGAATTGTAAGCTTCTCAGTGGTAAAGGCTGCTCATAGCACAATGCCTACATGTACATAGTAGGAGCTTAATAGATATTATTTGTGAAATGGAATAAGCTGCATATTCTTCTTCTTCTTCTTTTTTTTTGTCTTTTTGCCTTTATGTAGAGCCGCACCTGCGGCATATGGAGGTTCCCAGGCTAGGGGTCTAACGGGAGCTGTAGCCGCCGGCCTTCGCCACAGCCACAGCAACGTGGGATCCGAGCCGCGTCTGCAGCCTTCACCACGGCTCACGGCAACGCCGGATCCTTAACCTCTGAGCAAGGCCAGGGATCGAACCCACAACCTCATGGTTCTTAGTTGGATTCGTTAACCACGGAGCCACGAAGGGAACTCCTAAGCTGCATATTCTCATTTGTTTTCTCATCATTCATTCATTTCTTTTTTAAAATTATTATTATTATTTTCGTTTTTTAGGAAGCACCTGCAGCATATGGAAGTTCCCAGGTTAGGGGTCCAATGGGAGCTACAGCTGCCAGCCTATGAGATCCGAGCCAAGTCTGTGACCTATACCACTGCTCACAGCAACACAGGATCCTTAACCCACTGAGCAGGGCCAGGGATCAAACCTCTTCCTCACGGATACGAATCAGGTTCTTACCGCTGAGCCACAACGGGAACTCGCATTTGTTTCTTTATCATTAATTAATCAATTCATTCATTACTTAGGCATTATAGAGCATCTGCTGTCCCAGGAATTCCAGAGAGGAATACCAAGAAGAACGGTTCTTACTCCCAAAACAGGTTTCCTGCTTTTAAAGGACTAGCTGTGTATGTATGTGTGTGTTTTGTGTGGGTGTGTGTATGTGCGTATTTCTTTTCTACTGACAAAGCTCAGCAAAAACTCTTCTACCAGATGCCCCTGCGCTCCAGGACCTACCTGCTGCATTTTTGGGTTTCTGCAGGATGTAGAGTGTGGGTGGATCACTCCCTGGGGCAGGTGGGAGGCAGCAAGTTGGCAGAGTGCCCTGCAGACCTCTGGGGGGCCAGGGAAAAGCTTCCTAGGAGGCGAAGGCCCTTTGGATCATAATAGGTCCTGATCTAAGTTGTCCAGACTTTGATTCTCTGCCTTCGGGAAAAAAAAAAAAAAGGCATTTTTAGTTTTTAAACAAATAAATTACAAATTATGACATTTGTAATTACAGGTTACAGAGACAAATTAAACACATGGAATAATTAATTAAAAATGTGAAAAAAGCAACCCCTTCCAAAACCTCTGCCTGTGAATTTAAAATCAATTCTGAATCCTGAATAGGTATTATATTTTTGCTTTCTAGGCATATGGGCATATTACTTCCTTCACGCCCCCTCATCCTCAAGATACATAGTATTGAAAATATTCAGAAGATTTGCCAAGAAATAAAATCATTCCAGATAAATAACACTAAGCTTCTGCCTGCAGGAACTTGTTCCTCCAAAGCACAAAGGTGTTGAGTAAGGAAAAGAGGGACAAATGTAAACAGAAAACCTGCAGCCACTAGATATTCAAGAGTAATTTAAATAAATGGATTTTTGGGGAACTGGGCCTGGTCCAGGCTAAGGTGTGGGGCGGGGTGTGCCAGGTGGGTCTGCTGTCAGCAAGGAGCCCATAACGGTTGTAGTCAAATTGGAGAGGAGTTGCAAGCTAATTAAAAAGAACTTCAACTAGGGAAACTGGAAGCAGAATGCTACGGCGTGGAAGTGAGCGTGAAGCTGGGAGCGGCGCCAGCATGGAGGGGGTGGTGGGGCTGCGTGGGGCCTCCAAGGTCGGTGTATTCCCGCCGCTCCTCCCCCTGGCTCAGGGGGTGTGGGTTTCCAAGGCCCAGCATCAACATGCACCCTCCCCCTGAAGCCAGCAGAACACCTCATTCTTAAGGATTTCCTCCTCCTTGCAGATTTCCCTGAAACTCACTGCTGATAAAATTGCTATCTTTGTGGAGAGGTTGGGGTAATGGTGTTGGAATGTTCAGCGTAGCTTTCCCATTCATAAAAAAAAAAAAAAATGGAACGAGAGGTTTTGGATGAGGTCAGAACAGGAGTGATGAGGTGCTGGTGGTGGCAGCTGTGGGGCCGAGGACTCCCCAGATTTTGACATCTCAGTTTGGAGTTTGGTTAGTATGCCAGCTTCTTTTCCAGAGCCTGAGGTGGACAGCCACTAATTTCCAGATGCTGGCATCCTCTTTCCAGCTGCATGTGGGGATTTTGGCTGCTGAGTTATGAGCATCTAGACTAGTATGATGCACTCTTCCGTGGGCACCTTGGAAAAAGTCTCCTATGATTGTGACACAGTCAGGGGACCTACTTGCCAAATCGTTCCTACTAGGCTCAATTGAACTGAAGATATCCTTAGTTTTTATGAATGCGTTACTGAATTTTTAAAGTGAATCTTGTCAAGCCAAAGAAAAATAATCTTTTGTTTTTCTTTTTGAATATCAACTACGTTTCTTTACTAAATACTCTGAAGTTAAATATAAGTAACTCAATTTTCCACTGGAAAAGCAGTTTGGATGTTTATCATCTGCATACTTCATTGAGCTGTGTTGAACAAGGCTGAAGATCGAAATCCTTGCTCTCAGAAGGCTTACCAAATACTGAAAATATTATAAAGACTTTGTAGAGGGGTTCATTATAATTATTAAATACACAAATTCAGAAAGGAAAAGTGTAACTGTAAATTATGCAGCACATTGTTAATATATCTAAATAAGCTACATGAAGGCAGGGGTTTTTTGTTTGTTTGTTTGTTTTTTCCATTGTGATCCTTGCTCTGTCACTAGAGAGTCTGGATCAATGTCTGGTGCACAGAAGGACTTCAATACATTTGTTGAATAAGTGAACAGAATATGTACTTGTCTCCAAAGTGGTTACCTCAGACACGAAACACATTCTGATAATACTGTCATTGCTTAAACTCTCTTTTGGAAAAATTTTTTTCTTTGGAAATTTCCTTTAAGACTAGTCCCAGTCCTTTACAGCCATACTTCAATTTTTGGATCCAATCAACACACTTTTTTTTTTGCCTTTTCTAGAGCCGCACCCGCGGCATGCGGAGGTTCCCAGGCTAGCGGTCTAACAGGAGCTGTAGTCACCGGCTTACACCACAGCCACATCTGCAATCTACACCACAGCTCACGGCAACACCGGATCCTTAACCCACTGAGCAAGGCCAGGGATCGAACCCGCAATCTCATGGTTCCTAGTTGGATTCATTAACCACTGAGCCACGACGGGAACTCCCAATCAACACACTCTGAATGAGTGAGTTTACTTATGTTGTTTATCAGGTGTGCATCCAAATAACTTTCTCAGTTCATTCTCAAAGGGTGAATTTACCATTCTGGAAGTTATGAAAAGAATACCATAGGCTCGGAAAGCAGTTCCCTAAGAGGCATGCCAAAATGTTTGTGTTAATAAAAGCTTCACTGGAAAAAGTGTCTAACTTCCTGAGATGAATACCTTGAAGGGAATAGAATTCATCTGATTTATTCTTTTATGTTTGATAAAAAAATCAATTCAGCTACTCATATTTACATTATACTCTTGGAAAGAGCTGAAGTGCTTTTGATTAAGTAAAGAAAGTGGCATAAGAATTGTTTGTTCTTTACCACCACTCTTCCAAATGTTTTAGGCTGGCTGAGAATTGGAGTTATTTCTTTCTCATGGGTTTAAGTTCCATTCTCGGTCATTTTATGCACTTTTATTTTATTTATTTCAGAAATCCCAGAATCTTTCATTTACCAAGTTTCACTAGTTATTGTTTTTAACCACAAAATAACATAGATTTATTGTTTTAAAAATTGCACATAGAATTATATAGAATAAAATGTTTTAGCCTATTTGGGATAAAGAGGTCAGATTCAACACATCACCACAACCCGAATTCTACTACAATGAAAACAAAGGGATTTTTGTCATGCTAAGTATTTCTGTTTTGAAATAAGCCTGACTTATGACAATGTTCTTAAAGTTATGTAAGAATTTAATAAATTGTTATAAGGCAAATGCCACCTAACTCTTATGTAAATCAAAAAAGTAAGCATTGGCAGTATCTTAGAAGTTCCCTGGGTACCCATTCCTTCCTCAATAAAGAGAACTAATATCCTATTGTTTTTTGGGGGAGGCAATCATTTTTTGCTTCTCTCTGTACTTTTCCATATAAGTAGGCATCTATAAACACTATGGATTAGTTTTGCCTATTTTTGAACTTCATGGAATAATGCATTAGTTATGCCTGACCTCTTACAGTCAACATTATACTTGAGATTTATCCATGCTATTTATCTTCATTGCTTAAAATTCCATGTAATGAATCTGTCACAATTTAACTATTCCACCACTGATGAACATTTGGGTTATTTCCAGTTTTTGGTTAATATGATTAGTGCAGCTTTGATCATGCATATACATGCCTCCCTCCCAGTGCACAGACAGGTGTATGGTTTGTATAGAACTAGGAGTGGAATTGTTGGGTCACAAGGTATGCAACGTATACTCCACAAAATGGCATTCTGTTACTCTCTATTCTTGTCAGGAATGGGCATTTTCCTTTTTTTTAATTCCTTTTTTTTCTTTTTTTTTTGACTGTGCATGCTACATGCAGATGTTCCTGGGCTAGGGATTGAACCCAAGCCATAGTAACGATCCAAGCCACTGCAGTGGCAATGCCAGATCCTTAACCTGCTGTGCCAATAATGGGCATTTTCAATCTTCAAAATTTTTGTATTCTAGTCATCGTCCAACTTTGCTCTTGTTTTGGCTCTTTTGGGTCCTTTGCATTTTATATGAATTTTAGAATCTGCTTATCAATTTGTACAAAAATATCCTGCTGGAATTTTGAATAGTAATACATTGAATCTGTAGAGCAGTTTTTTTTTTGTCTTTTTGCCTTATCTAGGGCCGCACCCGTGGCATGTGGAGGTTCCAGGCTAGGGGTCTAACAGTAGCTGTAGCTGCCAGCCTTCGCCACAGTCACAGCAACGCAGGATCCGAGCCACATCTGCAACCTACACCACAGCTCACGGCAACGCCAGATCCTTAACCCACTGAGCAAGGCCAGGGATCAAACATGCAACCTCATGGTTCTTAGTCGGATTCATTAACCACTGAGCCACGACGGGAACTCCCTGTAGAGCAGTTTGAGAGATAATTAGCATCTATTATTGTCATGTATTTTTCTTTTATGTATTTTATAAATCCTCTATACATTATTTTCGGTTTAAACAATTATTTAAAATATTTATTAATTGTTTGTATTGAATTGTTTATATTAACTGTTTGTATTGAGATATACCTCACATACCATAAATTCTACAATTTAAGGCTTACATTTCAGTAGGTTTTTAGAATATTCATAAGATTGTACAACCTTTAACACTATCTAATTTCAGAACACTTTTATTATCATACCTGTTAGGAGTCACCAATTATCTTTTAAAGAGCTATACATAATAAAAAATTATCTGTTCACTAATATAGGCATCCCTTTTAGTGCTCTTACTTGTGTAGATTCATTTTTCCATCTGGTATCATTTTCCTTCTGCCTTCTTTTACCATTTCTTGTAATATAGTTCTGCTCATGATAAATTTTTCAGTTATTTTATATCTCTAAGGGCCTATTTGCCTTAATTTTTGAAAGCTATTTTCACTGGGTATAGAAATATAGGTTAATATTTTTCTTTTCTTTTAGAACTTTTAAGAGGTTGCTCTAGTGTTTTCTTACTTGCACTGTTTCCAGTGAGAAATCTGCACTCACCCTTCTCTCTGAACATTTTGTTCTCTGTTTGCAACACGTCCTTTTAAATCTAGCTGATTTCAGGATTTTATCTTTATCACTGGCTTGAAGCAATTTGATTAAAATATGCTTAGGCATAGTTTTTCTTTTTTTTTTTCTTTAGCTTTTAATTTTACTTTATTATTTGTTTAATATTCTCCCTTAATTCCAAAAAGGAAGTTGAAGGAATTTGATTTTTTGTCTGAGAAACTAGATTTAGGTCCAGAGTAGGCTTCCTAAGAGAAGTACTGGGTTTCTAGCATGATTCCTTATGTAGGGGGATACGAGCCTAATAAAGCCACTTGACCTGGATCTTATGTATCATTTTGGAAGATGATTTCTTGCTTTCTTTTTTTAAAACTATACTTTTTTTCATTTTTTAAAAATTAAAGTATATTTGATTTACAGTGTTGTGTCAATTTCTGCTGTAGTGACCGAGTCATCCAGTCCGATGTACATATTGTTTTCCTCATTTTATCTTCCATCATGCTCCATCACACGAGATTGGATATTGTCCCCGTGCTGTACAGTAGGATCTCACTGCTTAGTTTCTTTATGTTTCTTACGTTTGTGTTTCTTTGAGCTTTTGGATCTGTAAGTTTATCATTTTCATCGATTTTAGGAACTTTTTTTTTCTCTTTTTGCCTTTACCTAGAGCCGCACCTGCGGCATATGGAGGTTCCCAGGCTAGGGGTCTAACAGGAGCTGTAGCTGCCGCCCTTCGCCACAGCCACAGCAACGTGGGATCCGAGCCGTGTCTGCAACCTACACCACAGCTCACAGCAAAGCCGGATCCTTAACCCACTGAGCAAGGCCAGGGATCGAACCTGCAACCTCATGGTTCCTAGTCGGATTCGTTAACCACTGCGCCACGACGGGAACTCCCTGAGCACACTTTTTCAAAAAAATTTTTCTCCCTTTTAGCCTTTTCATTTTCTTCTGAGTCCTCAATTACACGTTATTAGACTGTTTAAAACTGTCTCATAGTTCAGAGTACTCAGCACAGGTCAGCTTTAAGGTACACCTTTCAGTATTTTTCATTGTTTGTTCCTCTGAGGCCTTTGCACCCTCTGCTTTCTGGTTTCTCTTGCCTCCTTATTGAGAAGGCACCTCGCTGTTGTTTGAATCTGGTGGATGGGGCAAGCCCCAGGCTACTTCTGATCTGGAGTCAGGTCAAGGCAGAGCCCTGTGTGGGTAGGGGGAACCCTGAGTTGTTCAGGAGTTCAGAGCAGTCACTAGGAGAGTCTTGCTCAGCTTTGGGCTGGCAGGGAAGCATCCTGGACCTCTCCTGGGCCTGAATGAGACTCCTTCTTAAGGTGTTTTTTTGTAAGTTCATGTTTTATTTACGGAGTGACTTTTCTGTGCCATTCAGAGCAGCCCCACCCAGCCTTCCCCTCAGCTTCTGGACTCTTGCCTCCTAAAAGCAGAGCTGCCTGGTTGGTCTTCACCATGTGCTGGAGCTCAGCCACCCTGCTCACAGGTATGTTTCCTCATGAAGTTAATAAGCAATTATTTATATTTATATGAATCTCATATCGACTGGTTTGTACTGCCTATTTTGATTACAAAATAAAAATTTAATGGAAAAAAATGTTGTCCCACAGAACATGGATGCTTTTTACTTTCTTTATTTTTGGAATTCCTTTTTTTTCCTCTTGGTTTCATTTCTAAATGTTTCTATTAGGATGTATTCAAGTTAACTAATCTTTACCTTACCTTATCTAATTTCCTGCTGATCCTATTCAGTTTGTGTTTCTCTGAGACATTACAGTTTTTAATCTCTAAAATTTGAGGGTTTAAATATATACGTACATTCTGTATTTAATTTTTTTGAACATAAGAAACAGTAAAATAACCATTTTAGTGTCCTTGTCTGCTATTTTTGCTATGTGGTGATGTTGCATACATTTTGAACTGTACAAGATGTTTTATTATTTTTTAATAATAATTATTTTTATAGTTGGTGTTCACTTAGATTTATACCTATGTTTACTTTTTTTTTTTTTTTTTTGCCTTTTGTCATTTTAAGGCCGCACGTGTGGCATATGGAGGTTCCCAGGCTAGGGGTCTTATCGGAGGTGTAGCCACTGGCCTACGCCGCGGCCACAGCAACGCAGGATCCGAGCCGCGTCTGCGACCTACACCACAGCTCACGGCAAACGCCGGATCGTTAACCCACTGAGCAAGGCCGGGGACCGAACCCGCAACCTCATGGTTCCTAGTCGGATTCGTTAACCACTGCGCCACAACGGGAACTCCTACTGTTTTTTAAAAAGCATTTTTGATAGCATTCTTTAAATCCTAGAAACATTTGATTTTGTTGATGGTTAAATCTATCAGTCATTTTCTTTAGGCATCTAGGTCTTGTTTAGAAAGGCCTTCCCAAACCAAGATTAGAAAAATATTGTTAGATAATCTTGCCTGTATTTTTATAAATTTATTTTTTAATATTTAGACTCAATTCAACTAGATTTGTCATTCTATATTATATGAAGCTGAGGTTCTTAATTTTTTTCTAGGTGATTAGCAAAATGCTATTTATTGAATAGCTATCCTCTTCCTCTGATTTGTAATATAACCTTATTGAATAATTATTTCTTTATAAACATAGATCTTTGGCTTTCTTGCATAATGTCCTCACTGTTTTAATTACTGTAATATGCAATAATTAATTATGGAATTACAATGTGACAAAAATATTGCCTTGTATTCTATAATGATAGGCCAGTGCAAGTGGATAAGAATCTTGCTTCTGGCTCTATTAATTACAGATACAGAGCCTGAACGAGATAAGCAGCAGGGCTCACTGGACAAAACTGTGATGTGGCTGAAAGAGGTAGTCCTTTCTCTTTTTTCTGAATAGCATTTCCAGATCTCTGGGTGCCAAGGTCTTCATGCAATTCCAGGCTACAGGGGGGAAAATGTCTGTTCTCTAAGCCTACTTTTTAACCATCTCCTCCAAATTCTTCTCTCATTTGGTCTGTATTGGAATATTTTGAGAAAATAATTTATACAAGGGCAGTGATGACAGATTAATATATGTTTACTGTAGTCATGGCAAATGCACGGCTTACTCTTGATGTACATCCTCCAGGACCAAAAATAAGCAGTCATTGTGATGTACTTCTTTACTGATCTTGGGCTTGACCTGAGAACCTTTCTCAACACAGCACTCCAGGAGCTCGTAACACTTCATCAGAACTGACATGTGGATTGGAATTAGTTTACTACCCCTGGAACAATGTTTTCTTTTCCCAGGAGTCATGATGGTGGTTGCATTAGTTTCCTAGGGCTGCACAAAAAAGTACCAAAGACCGACTTGCTTAAAAGAACCGAACTTACTGTCTCACAGTTATAGAGTCTGAAAGTCCAAAACTAAGGTGTCAGCAGGGCCATGCT
The DNA here is from genome assembly GCA_004024745.2 of Catagonus wagneri. NCBI lineage: Eukaryota > Metazoa > Chordata > Mammalia > Artiodactyla > Tayassuidae > Catagonus > Catagonus wagneri. The sequence goes on from PVHT020000108.1 coordinate 3,230,503, forward strand.
TTCTTCAACAGCTCTAGAGGAGACTGCTTCTTTACTTCTTCTAGTTTTTGGTGTTTGCCTGCCATCCTTGGGTTTTGACTGTGGATGAATTGCTCTAAGCCCTTGACCATCTTCCCCCTGTGTGCCCTCACACTGTCCTCCTTCTGTGTGTGTCTGAATCTATGTCCACATTTCCCCTTTCTACGAGGATCCCAATCAAATAGGAGATTACCTTAATGACTAATTTTAACTTGATTGCTTCTGTAATGGCCCTCTTTCCAAATAAGGCCACATTTTGCAATATTAGGTGTTAGGGCTTCAACATATGTATTTGTGGGGACAGATACAAATCAACTGTTTACAGTGGCACACAAATAAAGCTGTGGGTGGAAAACTCTTCATCTGTGTGTAAGAGCAGTGCTGTCAAGGTCAATCAGTCCTGCACTAAAAAACATGGCATTGCCTACTAATGGAAGGGCACTAAAGACAGTCATTATTGTTTGTGTGGTTAAATAGATCCTGGACTGAGAGTCACAATCCAGAATTAAAGTTTTCACAATTTCCAGAGGATTTAACAAGCTTTATTTCATCTTTGTTCTGATTTAGCTCTATTTCAATGGGATTTTGAGGCAGTGTGTATTGCTCACTAAATTTTCCCCATGCCTTTTCACTTTAGACGTAGCAATGCAAAGAAGATCTAGGGCTGAACACACTGGCACATTTCTAGAACAGGTGTTTGTTGGCTTGTTTTTAATGAATCCATAATGTTTTGAGCTCAAGAAGAAAGAATCTTGTTCTGTCATATTGACTTTCTGGTACCACAAATTATAGACCAACTGAGATTTATGAGCACAGGCTCAACATACTTCATGTGTGATTTGAGTTCATCTGTGGAAAATGAGCTGAGGCAGGAAGTAAATGATGAGGTGAGGAGCAGTGTTCACTAGGCATTTGTGAGATTTCTTGGTCAGCAGATTGGTTGATTCATGATTAAAAAAAGAACTTATTAGACTGTGCTTTATGAAGTATTAGCTTTTTAGTACTTATATGAGGTAGGTGTAATCTAATTTTATTATTTGTGCAGGTCAAATGTGCTAAGTCTGGAAAGATGTGCTCATTCAGGAATGGAAGAAAACCGTTCTGTAGGTCAGATGCATTTGGTGACTTTTGGGGAAAATTTCAGGTGATAATCAGACACCTGGATGACGCTACCCAGCTACTTAATGTTTCTTTATTACTTAAAAAGAAATTCAATATTATTCCTTTATTAAGGAAACTGTGACAGGACAGCTTAGTCCTTTAACCACAATAATGCACTGATGTCTCTTATTTTGCAGATGGTTTGTTATAGGCAATTAACTAAAAAAGTTGTTTGCCTTGTGGCAGGCAGGGAGAAAACAGTGGGAGAGCATGCACTTTGGAGTCCAAATCCAAATTTCAGGCTGTTTCTGGGCTCTCTTAAGGACCTGAAGTTCCTTACTTTTTGAATGTGGGCAGTACTTTTTTTTCAATATTGTGAGGATTAAATCAGATTATCGATGTAAAGTGCCAGCCCCAAATTAAATTTGAAACAAAATTAGTTTCCTATTCTTTCTCTCAAATTCCTTTTTTTGTTGTTGTTGTTGCTGTTGTTGCATGATCTTGTGATTTGATTTCCACAACTTAAGACTAATATTTGGCTCCTCTTGGTGGAAAAGTTTGTCGGGTAATTCTTTTATGTCTCATGACTGTAGGAGAAGGCACTATTAAAATTGTTTAGGTTCAGCATTTTAAATAAAACCACCTCTTTGCAGGAGAGACTGGTGTAAAATTATGTTAGGAGTAAAGACATAAATATCCTAAATGTGTATACTCAGGTGCATAGCTCTTGTTCCAGGGAGCTCCATTAGGTTTCACAAGTAACTTGGGACAAGAGGATCTCTGATATTATTCCTTCTCTCTTTCATTCTAATTGGTGAATATTTCAGAAGGGTCATTTATTGGCTTTTTTAATGCACTCTTGCACTGTTAGAAAGAAATTAGGTTTGACTCTGTTTGTCATATTTGGGATAGCTAGGATGATAGGAAGGAGGAGCCCTCAGATTCTTGCTTTAATTTTATAAAACTTTGTAGTTTTGTTTAGATAATTACATTGACTATGGGATTAAAAAGAAACCTTACATTCCCTAGTGTTCAAAGTCTTTATTGAAACCATTTACTTTGAAAATATTATCTTCTTATAATAAGAGTGACAAGCTTGAATACAAGCTTTTAAAAACAAACTGCATAGATTGGATTTTTGTTTTAATGACACAAAAAATTAACAGAATGCCTTATATATGGCTATCATATAGTATTCTGTGATTCCCCCCACTCCCCCTGCTGAATTGTTATGTATGCATACTCACTAGTTTCATTGTTTGACTCACAAATATCTGTCTTTGCTTTCAAAATGTGTGTGTAAGCATTACTAGGTGGTACTAACAATCAGTAATTTTCATTTCTCAATAAGAAAATGACTTTGGATGGTCAACAACTAAATGCTGAGCAACACAGTGTTTTTAATCAATCTACTGCTTTTCAAGATCAGTGGAAACACCTATCCATGTGCTTGGTCTATGATTGGGACAGAATTTTGCTACCATAGCTCTTCTTAACAGCAATGGATGCCAGCAGGTTTATGACTCCATCTCTAGAGTTATTGCTCCAAGAAATAATATTTCAGTTGTAGCTATCTCTATGAGATATCTCTATACAGATTCTCTTTTACCTTCTGCTTTGAAACTGTCAATGGACCAACCCTTCTTATGACCAACACTGTCAATGATGTAGATAGTAGAGATGTATATATCAGTAAAGCTTCTAAAAATTGAAATATTGAGTGAACACTGTGCAGTCTGCTGGAAGCCACAGCAAGATCTAAGGCTCAAGCATTTTCAAAACTCTATATATTGCCAGAAAATAAGAAATATTTGAGACAATCTAGAGTACCTTTCAGTTTAAGGAGTGATTTTCCATGCCTAAACAATAATACAATTTCAAACCTGCTCCAAATTGGCTTGATGATCTATGACTGTCTTAATTTAGACATGTTGTACAAACAAGCACTATATTCTCAAACATACATTACTTGAGAAATGTGTTTTAAGAAAAAGTGTGGTGCAAGCTGACACAGTGGTACAAATGTGTGAAAATGATAAATGTAGCAGACAGCTAAAGTGTTACTCTGCTCAACACGTGATGATAATTTCTAGTGAAGTTATCTTTAGTAATTAACTGCTGATGTTTCTTCAAAAGGTCTGCTAATCTGAATCTTTTTTGGGGGGTGCCTTGGAGATTTAGATGATTGTTTTAGACACTTAGAATTACTGCTGTTCTTCTGAGGCTTGTCTGAAGAGGGCCTGGTTTTCCTAATTCCTAATGCAGCATCAATAAGAACAATATTTAGCACTTATGAGGCTCCACTTCTCAGTTTCAAAGCACTTTACAAATATCAATTAATTGCTTTGAATGGGGCCTTCTGCAGCTGCTGGAGGAAAAAAAAAGAGCACACAGTGATTGGCTTATTATCATTTACAGCTGTTGAAAAATGGTCTTCAAAGAAATAATTACAGATTTTCATATATATTTATTTAAGGGAAAAAAGAGCAGGAGGAAAGCTACTTGGGATCCTTTTAAACAAATGACTCTTGTCTTTCCATTCTATTTTGAGAGAAGTGGCAGCTTTATTGCAAACCATTATCCTTCCCTAGACAAAAAGAAGTGAGGAGCTATAATACTCCTTCTCCAGGAAAACACAAGAAAGCAAATCCTCCTTTTTGGAAATAATCTCAATTTCACTGCTTTTCAATTTTTGGCTGTTTAGAATTTTTATTTATCAGCAGTAGAACCGCTGTTGGACTTTGCTTGATGCAGCCTTATTTAATGTCTGATCCAGTGTTGGCTTTGTCCCTCTTTAATTATGCATGAAAACAGAACAAGTAGACAATAATTGATAGTGCTTCTGGCATTGTTTTCCACAGAGCTTTATCACCACAGGGGGCCAAAAAAAAAAAAAAAAAAAACAAAAGCAAAAAACTATCCAGACTGTCTCCCTGTCACCAGGAAGAAATAGAGGCAGCCCTGGTCATGGAAACAGTTTGCTTCTTTTCTCTTTTCTTTTTCATTCTTTTCTCTCTCCTACCTCCACCCCCTTCTCTTCCTTTCACAATGTGAATCTCCTGGTTGGGGAGATAAGCTGCTAATTCTATTAATTTTCTTATCAAAATCAGCGAGGTAACCGAAGCTTCCAATTTAGTGATTTATTATCCTGAGCAAGCTGTGCGAAGTGTACCTTTCATATTCTGTAATTGGCACTAGAGGGGAAGAGACTTTCAAGGGAGACACACTCGGCTAACCGTTTCCATTAAAATTGACTATTGAGCAAACAAATGCAGTGTCCTTTCATTGGCTGAAATCATTTAAAATGATAAAGCTAGCAATTCTGCATTTGAATATATGCCAGTGGATATCTGTGTGCAAGATGCTGACCCCTAAGACATTAAAATATGAGCACAATAACATCCCTCTATAGGATTTTTCATCAATAAAACATCCAAGTGTGATATGTTAATTGACATGCAAAAGGCCAAAATTGATCACACATGTAATCTGACCCTTATTATTATACCATCCCCCAAGCCCCTGATAATAAACATCTTTCCTTTGTACAGTGAGTGTTGGATTCTTTTATATATAAAAGATGGCTACAAACAGTAGACTCCAGTATTTAAGTATTGAAGTAGAAACCAGTATCAAAGGCATTAGCAGTTGGAAAGAAAAGAAAGTGTTCACCACTTTCCTGTTTTTTTCTTCAATGCCTAGGGTTACTGGGACTGGTTCAGATATAAATGTAGAAGAGGGACTAGGTTTTTGGTGGGCAAAGTAGCTAATTCTTGTTTAGTGTCCTTTGAGAAGCTCAGGAAGGCCCCTCTGCTCCAAATATTGCCCTCAGTAAAGCAGAACTTGAATTGTAAGCATCCATTTCCTTATTTATGATCATAATTTTCCTTTAAAATTAGATATTATATAGTTGTAGGTATCAACTAGCTCAGTGATCACAAATAACACTGTACACATTGCCCCATTTAAATTTGAGAGCAAAGTTTAATTCTCTCATTCCATAAAGGATGCTTAGAGGGGCTTGAGAAATTAAATATCAAAAAGAGGCTTGGGAAGTAACTTTTCTGATTTTGGATGGTGAGAAAAGGTTCAGGCAGAGATTTGAATTTAGAATCATGATATGTGGAATTCTTTGCTGATCACTGTTCTATTCTTCTCCAGACTTGTATTTCTGGAAGAATTAACACCTAGGCCCTTAAATCTTCAATAGAAATCCACATTGAATTACACCATGCCCAAACCCTTGAAGTAGTTTTTTGGTACTTAAAACTTCAAAGATAACTCATATTAAAAAGGGGATCACTGTTTCTCATGAAATACGGTTTTGACAATTGGGAACTTCCCTTCTAATTCTCTGGGATCTTTTCGCCTGGGAGGAACAGGCCTGGGATTATTTTCCCTTGTAGAGTGCTGTCCGTGGTGCTGATGGCCGGGAGATGTACTGCAGTAGTGTGCACAGTGATTTAGACATTTGTTTGGGCTTTTAATCTTTTCTCATCTACACGCACCACCAAAATAAAAACCAGTGAAGTATGTACCTTATAAATCTGCTTGTTCTCTCACTCCTCAGAAATATTTCAGAAAGAACTTGACACTTGTAATCAGAACTGGGCTTAGATGCTGCCTTCTTTTGATTCAGCGATCCTGCACCCCTTCCTTTTCCATTTTAAACAGCATGAAAGTTGTAGGTACCAGAAGGGCGTGAGCTGGGGTAGTGCTGCTGCTGGAAGGATATAAAATTTGCTCATGTTAAATGACTCTCCACCTGACTACAATTGTGTAGATTATTGAATTAAGAGAAGAACAATTTGTGAGTATTGTAGAGTACACAGGTGGGGCAAAGCCTCTGAGCCTCACAGGGGGTGCAGCAAAAAAGCAGGTGTATGATGACAGTGGCACTGGGAAAATATTTTTTGAAGATAGAGTTGCAAAGGACCATTAGATATTAATTACAACCAGAAGAGGCTTGTTGACATTTAGCAAGACTTGGGTCTAAAGAAAGGCTACTGTGGGCTTGGGATACAAAATCTGTAAAATTGACTTGTGATGATTTATGTACACCTATAAGTACCTATAAGTGAAAGAAAATCCGTTATGAAAAAAAAGGAAAGGCTATGTGGGATCATGTTAAACAAAGAAAGTAAAGTAAATGATAATTATCAGGGAGTAATATTTCTCTGGGATCCTGGGAGATATGCATTATATAAGAGTAGGACAGAATCACTTGACCTGGTGAAGGGAAATACAGAAAGGTGGACCAAGGGAAGGGGGAAAAAGATAAAACTATGTTTTTGATAATTATTACTGTTTAAAAAACATTATGTTATCCACTGTGCTATGTGATTTTCAGGTATTATCACATAGGATTATTTCCTTTTTGCATATGAAGGAATTGTCTAGTTACCATTCTATTCTCTAAATTGTTTTCCAAGAACATAACAAATATGCTGCATTTTAGAATTTTTGTACATCTACTATTATTAGTGGAATACTAGCTATAGATTCATGAATACTGTGGATTAAAAATAGAAAGAATTCACATTTGGGACAAAAACTTTCCATAGAACAGGCTGATTCAGTGGTTTAAGTAATGCACTAAGATTCTATAAACACTGATTACTAATAGTATAATGTCAGTCAAGCCACAGAAATTCTCTGATCTTCAGCATAAAATCGAATAAAATTTCTGCTATTATTTACTCCATAAAATATTTTGAAAATAATCAAAACAGTCATAGTAAGGCAAAGCATAATTGTGAAGAAAAACAATTATGAGACAAATTACTTGTGATTGCAAAATGACCGTGGATGCTTTTCATAAAGTTAGCTAGGAAGAAACTAGAACTTGATTCTTCATTTGTTTCCAAGTTTCCACCTGTATCTTCTATGTACAAAGGTGACTTTGACTTCAAAGGGCAATGGGAATTGAATCTGGTATGAAAATGGGACTAGGAAATATATGGTCTTTCAGGAAAAGGTCATTACATACTGTACAGAAGCTCAACTTTTATTTTGATTAAATACTTTTTTCAGTGTGATTTACTAGCTAATTACTTCCCCACTTTGTGTCTTGGCAAGACTTACCTGATCTATAATATCTACTGTAGGACTTTGAAGCCTCAAGGTTTGTGTGCTTTTATGTGAAATTATTAATATTAATAATAATTAACCATAAGTGGTACCTAGGGTGGGCCAGATGGCCTTTTCTTCTTTCAAAAACTTCTTTATGTTCTTAGTTTCAGAAGGCAGAGGTGATAATGCAAAGATATCAGTGACATTTTAAATTAAATTATTGATCTTGGGGTGAAGTTTAAATAATTAACTTGACAAGGGGACTAACTTTCCCTTGTGTCAAACTGGAAGCTCTAAATACTAGCTGCTTATGTCACAGGAAAACTTTTTGTCTGTTCGTAGTCATGCTGAGTTTGAGGTTCTTGTTTGGCCTCATTTTAAAGATCCTCATCCATTAATCTTACTAGGTGTTAGTTGGCATCACTGGTAATTAGTCTTTTAAGTTGCATCCAGACGGAAGGTATAAATTATTAGAAGTTTCCTGCCAGGCACAAGTATAGATGATTCATGGACCTATACTACTTTCCTCAGCTCTCTGTTAAGAAGCTACCAAGAGTATGCAGCTGGAAAGACTCACCTTCGCATTTTGTTTTGATTTCAACAGTTGCTGGCTATTATGCCTGGGATATCTGGAAACACAACAGTATTTCCAGAAGTATTTTTAATTTTTTTAGACTTATTTTACATTCTTTTATTACCTCCCACTCCTTTTGGTTCCCTTTTCTATTCTCCCTTCTCTAATATCAGGGGCACGCCTCTCCAGAAGTAGCCTTGCCTGCAGTGAATATAGTTCTTGCCAGCATTCTCCTGCCTTGGCCAGTGGTAATAGCATTGGGATAAGAGGGGTGGCCAGGTTAGATTTTTCTCATGAGTATTTAGCTTTTTTTATGTGTCATCCAGTTGTATTTTTAGGTAAATGCATTATTTTTCTCTTGTTAAATTTGTGCTTGGTCAGTCATCTTTCATTGAATGTGAAATGTCTGATTGACCCCAACGTGCTTTTCTTTGTATGGCAGAATGGGATTCCATGCTTTAAAATGACATGGGTGGGCTCTGTTAAATGTTCTGGCTTCAGGAGTTCCTGCTACGGCTCAGTGGTAACGAATCTGACTAGTATCCATGAGAATGTGGGTTCGATCCCTGGCCTCACTCAGTGGGTTAAGGATCTGGTATTACCGTGAGCTGTGGTGTAGGTCACAGACGTGGCTCGGATCCCACGTTGCTGTGGCTGTGGTGTAGGCCAGCAGCTGCAGCTCTGATTCGACCACTAGCCTGGGGACTTTCCTATGCCTCAGGTGCAGCCCTAAAAAGCCAAAAAAAAAAAAAAAAAACTCTTCTGGCTTCCAGGTAACACAGGTTTATTGAATGTCTATTATATGTCAGGTAGTGTTAAGTACCAGAGAGGCAAAAATGAATACTTTCAAGAAGTTTGGAGAATGGGGGAAACAGGCTCATAATTAATAACTACACAATCTGGTAAGTGCAGTGGTTAGAAATGGATTGTGAGTTAATGAAGGCTAAGTAAGCTTCAGAACTCTCACTTGCTGGGCTTGTTCCAAAGTCCTAGCAATGTGTTCACACGGTCATACGCTTTTGTAAAATTTGAGCATGTCAGTTACTTTCAGTGCACTGGGGTAGGGGTATATTCTCTCTCTACTCTGGCTTCCCCTGCATCTCATTTTCCCTTGTAGTAAGCAGCATAAGACAAGTAGCAGACATTTTGGGGATTTAGATAAGAAGCTGAGTTGATACATTTTGATTGGGTTTCATGAGATACATCTATGTGTTTTTCAGTCACTTGCATATATAGTGAGGTGATTACTTGGTATCATCTTGGTATTCTAGGAATGCTTTATTGCATGTTGTGTCAACTCACCTGACATTGTGACATTAAGGTACATGGCCAGAGTTTGTATGGTGATATACATGTGTTCCACAGTCCCAGCATGAAAGGAACATGGGTGGAGAATAAACAAATCTTGAAATAAACAGAGCCAGCAGCTAGTCTGTGGAAAAATTTTCCAGTCATCCAAATGTCTAAAAGTATAAACAAAGATTTGAATTTTCACTGATATCTGGTTAATCTGGAAGGTTTTTCATATAAAATTATAAACATGCCATATGTTGTTTTTTGGATGGGAATCTTGTGAAACTGAATTGTCAGAAATTCTATGTTTGTAGCAGTAGAGAGAACTTGTCTATGTACAGGGTAGCATGTTTTATGAAGCCCTGCTATAAGTAAAAAAAACAAATATTGATCAACTGCGGCAAAGGAAAGACTGAATTAAATTTTTTTCTCTTGCAGCTCCTGTTGTGGCTCAGCAGGTTAAGAACCTGACTAATACCCATGAGGACGTGGGTTTGATGCCTGGTCTCACTCAATGGGTTAAGTATCCAGCATAGCTGCAAGCTGCAGCTTAATATTGAGCAAAACTAATATTCTAGGAAGTTGTACTGTGTGTAGCCTGGTATATAAAACCCTGGTGTGTGCTTTACAGTTAATTGAAGGGAAACCATTTGAAGGTTTTCAAACAAGGGAATGAGAAAATCAAATTTCTGTGGATCTAGATCACTTTTTTTTTTTAGAGTCTTACCCACGGCATGTGGAGGTTCCCAGGCTAAGGGTTGAAATGGGGCTGTAGCTGCTGGACTATGCCACAGCCACGGCAACACCAGATCCTTAACCCACTGAGTGAAGCCAGGGATTGAACCTGCATCCTCATGGATGCTAGTCAGATTCATTTCTGCTGAGTTATGGCGGGAACTCCTAGATCACTCTTACCTTTCTGGGAGCTTGGAGTAAGGAGATAGAGAGACTAGCTGGGAGGTTAATGTAATACTCTAGATGAGATGATGGAAGAAGAAGGGTCAAGTGCAAATAATACTTGGGAAGTAAAATTAACAGAATTTGGAAACTGGTTGCTAGGGAGTGGCTGCAGCAGTTAGAGAAGTCAAGGATTATTCTTAGGATTTTTAGAGCAGATGGTCAGGCCCCCGACTGAGATAGATAATGAAGATGGAAGAACACTTGGGAATAAAATAATGAACTCAGCATTGGATGTGTGGCATTTGAGATGCCCATGGATGTCTGATGGAAATGACCATTAGAAAGTTGGATATGCAAGTCTGTTGAGGGAAGTGCTGTGGACTGGAAATAAATATTGGCAATAATTGGAATGCAAGGGATAATTACAGTGGGAGTAATGGATGAGATTGCTGAGGAGGAGTAAGGAGAGGAGCTGAGAAGAGCAGCAGCCCAAGGCTGGACACTAAGGAAGAGCTCACACTCCGAGTGACAGCAGAGATGTGTGTGTGGGGGTGGGCGAGCTTCAGGAAATCGGGAGGGCCCAGAGAAGTATAAGAAGCTTATTCTCTTGTGGAGCGAACAAATGTGGAGTTTCTGAGCCTCATTTATTCCTTCAAGAAATATTTATTAAATATCCCTAGATATGTTGCAACATTTCCTTCTAATTACTTGGTGACTGGCGTCAGATGCCCAGATGGTGGTATTGTCGAAAACACATATGATTTAACTCCTTGGTGGGAAGAAATGGCTCTAAATAATGTCCCTTTGCCCATAGCAGGAAGACCCAAGACATGGAGCACAAAGTCAGCAAAGCTGTCGTGAAGCCCGGCCAAATGGGGACTGGGGATGAGGGGCATGTGTGGCAAACAGACTGGCCCGAGGGACACAACGTATTGGGTACTGGAGGCATGCGGTGTAGCTTCTGTCACTGAACCGCAAGAATGTCTGGTGCTTTGCTGGCAAGTGCTGCCTCCAGCGCCAGTGTCTGAATCCCTCCTTAAGCCACGGGGCTGCGGCTTGTCGCTTTCCTCCCCCAAAGCATCCTTCACAATCTGTTCAGGGCTGTCTCTGCGCCTGGGAGGGGGTGGCGGGGCTGTGAGTCACCGTCTGTGAGGCTATGGCAGGGAAAGAAGGACTGATGTCCTACTTTTGGAAAATGATGAAGAAAGAAAATATTCTCATTGTTTTAGAAGCAGAGTTTTAATTCACATAGTAGGTAAGAGGACACCTAACAGCTGGCAATAATCACTAATGTAATCCCATCAAATATGTTCACAGAGATTTCAAGGTTGGTAAAATTCTCAAACAGAAAATGTGAAAGGATCTAAAAAAAATTAAAACAGCCTTAGAAAAAGGGCTTAAATAATTAAGAACAGTCTCAAAAGAATACGGAACATCAGAGATAAGTTTTGGACATGTTTGTGTTTGAAAGGAGAAAGCCTTAAGACAAAGACAGCTTTTTTTCCCTTAAAATAAGTGAACAGTTGATGGTGCTGATAGTAAGCACCCTGTCATTTTGGTTTCTTGCACTGGACTCCTTCAAAAAACTTTTTATAGAAGAGATGTCCATGTGTTAGCTGCTTTTAAATACATCCATTGGATCCTCACATACTTAGGATACTGGCATTGTTATCTCTACAAAGGAGAAGACAGGAGCTCAGAGAGGCCAGGTACAGTGAACTATGTCACAGCTGGGATCTGAACTCACACAGTAGAGCTTGGGCTGGGGGTCCACATTCTTCTCCCATAGCTGCACTTGGTGCTCCCCACTTTCCACACTACATACACTATATGTATTCTTGGATTTGGTGGCTATGGCTCCTAATCAATATCACGCCTTTCATGACTGGGTATATATCAGGTCACAGGGTGGCTGAATGCTATGATGGTCTCGCAGGCTGTCTCTGTCAGGTACACTGTGTGTGTGTGTGTGTGTGTGTGTGTGTGTGTGTGTGTGTAGGGGGAAACTTTACAGCGTGTTCTTCCTCCTGCTTCTTGTTCTCCGCACCGTCAGAGTGGTGGTATAGGAGGGAGGAGGGAGGGAAGGCTCAGACCCGGGCACTGAGTCAGCACCATGGACCTGGCACGGGGCAGGACCAGGAGGACAGGCATAGGATCGTGTTCTGCTAGGCTCCTTGGGGTAGACTAGATCAGGTCCTGTCCTGCCTTCAAGTTGAATCAGGGAAGACAAAATTGGAGTATGTAAGAAGGCACAAACATTCATTTCAGTGTTCAATTTAGGTAGAGTGTGTTCCCATCAGAAAATCGAGTTTTACTGACATCAGATTCCATCACTTGCCTCCCCTGCTGGTGACAACATTAGGTGGCGGGCTGATGGCATTGGGAGATTTCTTGGAGTTGATTGGTCTGTGATTTTTATGTTATCTTTCTTCCTCCACCTTTTTTTTTTTTTTTTGCGATATTTTTACCGGAAGACAAATTGTGAGCAGAGTCTAGGCCTACCTTCAGTTCCTGATGAAAATATATCATGGAACCTCAAATAAAATTCAAGCCAAGTCCTCCTCCCTCCTTCTTGGATGGACAGGTAATTTGGGGTTAGTAGATGCAAACTATTTAGAGTGGATAAGCAATGAGATCCTACTGCACAGCACAGGGAACTATATCCAATTTGTTTGGACAGAACATGATGGAAGATAATATAAGAAAAAGAATGTATATATATATATGTGTGTGCCTGGATCATTCTGCTTTACAGCAGAAATTGACACAACACTGTAAATCAACTCTACTTTAATAAAAATAAAATAAGAAATAATCCAAATATGTATAACTGTTCACCGCATTACAAAAACCTAAGTGTAAATTCTGCTGACTGCTAATTGTTCATTTTAAAAAGCCATTATCCCATGAAAGTCTTCAAGATAAACAGTCCTATAACGGTTTTCAGTGTTTGCTTGTTGCAGAGATTCAATCCTTTTCGCCTTTTGGAAGTTAACTTACTGAAAGCCTCTTGGCTTAGTTGAGTCATGATGCATTCTGGGTGAAAAAAATGTCTTTAGTTCACTCTTTTTTGTTGTCCTTGTAACCCTTTAGAGCTTTAAAAATGTGGTCTGGAGAAGAAAAAATTTTTTTCTTTTGTTTCTATTTGCAAGACTGAATATGTAATGTGGTTTTGCAGATCTGATGGCAAGATATTGGCTAGCTTCCATACTCAATTACGAAGCACTATTGGTGCCTCTGCTGGAGGGGTTTTCGATTCACCATCTCTAATCTGCCCTTCTGAAAGATTTAGTGACCAGATGTCCAGGATCAGTGAGGAAGATCTTGCCTGCCAGAGTCAATATTTTTTTCCCTGTCATCCTGCTGGCCCAGGGCTCTGGAAATCCCCATCAAGAGTAGCTAATTGTGGGATGTCTAGCAGAAGTGTGGCTAAACAGAGTCTTGGTTACTTGGCTAACCCAGTTCTAATATATTTAAAATTCCTTTGTTGTTTTCATCCTGATAAGTTCTTTTTTTAAAAATCAGCTTTCTCTTTTTAACTGTTCTTCCTGTTCTTCCATTTCAGGTCTGTTCATAACTCTTCCTATCTTTGACTTTATTTCCTCCCACCAAGAGAGATGCTTCTACAGTGATCCATTTTGCTATTGCTTCCTCTACTTGCTTGATGTAATCTTGCCAAGCAAATGGGCTTGCTACTCAAAGTGCGATCCTTGGACTATCGGCACCAGCATCACCTGTGAGACTGTGAGAGGTACAGGGGAAATGGGATGCTGGTCAAAGGGTGCAAAGTTTCAAGCTGAATAATTTCTGGAGGTCTAATGTATAGCAACGTGACTATAGATTACAACACTGTATTGAATACTTGCAGTTTCCTAAGAGGGTATAACAAATATTCTCATATCACACACACACACACACACACACACACACACAAATGATAACTATGTGAAGGCATGTTAATTAGCCTGATCGTGGCAATTATTTCACAATGTTTATGTATATTTCACAACGTGTATGAAAAAATCAAGTCGTACACCTTAATATGTACAATTTCCATGTATCCATTTTTACCTCAATAAAGCTATAAAAAAAGAAAAAAAATAAGCACAGGATCTCAGACCTCACTTTATTTACTTTTAAAATTTTATTTTTATTATAGTTGATTTACAGTGTTGTGTCAATTTCTGCTATACATCATAGTGACCCATCATAATATATATACATTATTTTCTCATTCTATCTTCCACCATGTTCAATCTCAAGAGATTGGATATAGTTCCTTGTGTTAGGAACTCACTGCTTATTCAGCCCTCACTTTAGATCTATTGATTAGGAGCATTCTTTTTTATAAGTTTGCCAAGTGATATATATATATATATATTAAAGTCTGAGAAGCTCTCTCCAGTGTGGCCTTGCAAACTCAGTTTCTCCTAGCAATCTGGACACAGAAGGGACAGTCACCGATATTTTTACTTTGCCATGAACTGGGGTAACCAATGACATTTGCAGCTGTGGAATGCCTGAGGGAAAAATGGCTTGGGGCGGGGGTTGGAACAGTGTTACTAAGGCAAGTGGTCCAGCCATGGCTCTGGATAAGTGGATGATCTGCTGTTTTTCATCATCTGCATCAATCTGGTTCTCTTCTCTTGCACTCGTGCAGTGAGGCAATGAAGCCACTGCAGTAGGAAGCTACATTTTACATGAGAAAAAAGTGTCACTCTAGAGCAAAAGTCCGCAGAGTGGTGGGGAGATAAACAGATGTCTACATTTCAACTACAAGTGCTAAGTGACACATTTCATAAGGCAACCAGATGCTCCGTTTCACCCATGTAACATTATTCTCTGTGAGACAGGGAAGTGGGTGAGCCAGTTCTGCAACTCTGGAGCTGGCGAGTCCCTCAATGTGACAGCCTTGTCATAGGAAGTAGAGTTCATAATTGCTTTTATTTTTTTCAAGTTAATGTTACAGTTTCCACATTATACATCTACATTTTCTTTTTACAAACTGCAGAGGTTCAATAGAGATTTACATCTTTTTTTTTTTTGGTCTTTTTAGGGCTGCACCTAAGGCATATTGAAGTTCCCAAGGCTGGGGGTCGAGTTGGAGCTTCAGCTGCCAGCCTACGCCACAGCTACAACAACAATGCGGGGTCCAAGGCACGTCTGTGACCTATACCCACCTTGCAACAATGCTAAATATTTAACCCACTGAGCAGACCAGGGATCGAACCCACATCCTCATGGATACTAGTCAGATTCTTAACCCCCTAAGCCACAATGGGAACCCCTCAAAGCTTAATATGACATTGAAAGGCATAGGAATCTCCTGGGGATTTTGGTAAAAGCAAGTGCAGATTCTGGCCCTGAGGTTCTGCATTTCGAATAGGCTCCCAGCCAAGCTGATGTGGCATTTTGCATAATTCTGGCAAACTCTTGACTATTCTTTCCTAAATAGGAATTTCAAACAAAGAGACAGTTAGCATTTTCCAAGTCAGTGTCACCTGAACCGCTTTTGCATTTCAGAAGGAGTCTAGAAAATTTAAGAAGATTTAGGAGAGTACTGGTAGTGGTGCATTTTCTGGTTTAAAATTTAAACTTCATATCTCTTGCTGCCATAGATTCATCCAGAACAGAAAGACAAAGTACATCAGCCTTCAGTCTCTTTTGCCTCCAATCCATCCAGCATACTGTCACCAATATAATCTTCCTGAAACACTGCTTTCACCATGTCACTTCTCTGCTCAAGAATTTACAGTCGTTTCCTGTTTCTTATTGGGTCAAGTCTAAATTCATCTGCCAGGCTTTCAAGGACTCTCATAACTTGGCTTCACTCTATATATTCAATCTTATTTTCTCCCACTCCTCAGCCGAAACTCTCCCTGTCACTCAGGCCTGCCTCCGTGTCCCTCCTCTTCCACTGCCAGATTGTGCTGTGCTGTGTGTCATCTGAATCAAGCTTAGCTTCAGTAGCAGAAATCAAGGGCTAACTGTCCAGTGACATTGTCTCTAACTTTTGCAGGTAGCAATGTTCATATCTTTGAATTCCTAGGGCCAGACAATTCCGCACTTAATTTCTTTTTTTTTTTATTCTTTTTA
The DNA here is from genome assembly GCA_004024745.2 of Catagonus wagneri. Taxonomy (NCBI): domain Eukaryota; kingdom Metazoa; phylum Chordata; class Mammalia; order Artiodactyla; family Tayassuidae; genus Catagonus; species Catagonus wagneri. The sequence continues at coordinate 3,246,557 of PVHT020000108.1, forward strand.
TTTTTTATTTTTTAATTTTTGCATTATAGCTGGTTTACAGATTTCTTTCAGATTTTCCAACTGCACCATGTGGTGACCCGATTATTAACAAGTCCACAAACAACAAATGCTGGAGGGGGTGTGGAGAAAAGGGAACCCTCCTGCACTGTTGGTGGGAATGTAAGCTGGTGCAGCCACTATGGAAGACAGTGTGGAGGTACCTTAGAAAACTCTACATAGAATTGCCATATGACCCAGCAATCCCACTCTTGGGCATATATCCAGACAAAAATTTCCTGGAGAAAGACACTTGCACACGCATGTTCAC
>PVHT020000108.1:3247863-3267544 GCA_004024745.2 Catagonus wagneri
GCTGGAGGGGGTGTGGAGAAAAGGGAACCCTCCTGCACTGTTGGTGGGAATGTAAGCTGGTGCAGCCACTATGGAAGACAGTGTGGAGGTACCTTAGAAAACTCTACATAGAATTGCCATATGACCCAGCAATCCCACTCTTGGGCATATATCCAGACAAAAATTTCCTGGAGAAAGACACTTGCACACGCATGTTCACCGCACTTAATTTCAATTTAAAAATTGCCTTGTGGGGAGCTCCCGTTGTGGCTCAGTGGGTTACAAACCTGATTGATATTCATGAGGATGCAGGTTCAATCCCTGGCTTCACTCAGTGGGTTAAGGATCCATCGTTGGCATGAGCTGTGATGTAGGCCGGCAGCTGCAGTTCTGATTCAACCCCTAGCCTGGGAACTTCCATATGCTGCAGGTGTGGCCCTAAAAAGAAAAAAAAAAATTGCACTGCATAGTGGATTGAAGGGTGTCCCTGCCCCCAATTCTTGTGCACCTACAACCTGGGTTGTGACACCTTACTTGTAATTTACAAATAATACATCTTTGCCCGTGTACCTTGCTAATATGAGGTCATGTTGGATTAGGGTGAACCCCAAATTTAGTGACTACGGACTTTGAAAGAAGAAGAGAAGACACAGAGATACTCAGAGGAAGAAGGCTGTAGGAGGATGGAGTCAGGGACAGGCCACAAGCTAAGGCACTCAGGATCTTCCAGGAACCCTGGCAGAAAGAAGGAAGGAACTTCCCCTAGGACCTTTGGAGGGTGTGTGGCCCTGCTAATACCCCCATTATTATTATTATTATTATTATTATTGTTATTGAGGCCCTTCTGCACTGAAGAACTGTGGGAGAAGAAATTTCTATAATTCAAATTCACCAAATCTAATTTGTTTTAGGAGCCATTGGAAACTAATACACCTTTTATTAGTTTGTGTTAAATATATGCATGTTAGCCTTGGCTGTTTTGGCTCTTTAACTACATACACGCTATTGTCTCTAGACAATAGGGACCCCTATAGTCTTCTAAAATTATCTGTAATGCTTTACACTGATATAAAACAGAACAGTAAAAATATCATCTGTTCTAGCAACATTTGTTGAAAAGACTATCATTTCTTTGTGAAATTACGTGGGCATCTTTGTTGAAAATCAACTGACTCTATGTATTGGTCTAGTTCTAGAGTCTCTATTCTGTTCCACCGATCTGATCTGTTTGTTCTCAAACAGCACCACATTCTCTTTATTACTGTGGTTTTAAAATAAGTCTCAGGTAGTGAAAAAGTATTTCTTTTCCAAGGTAATTTTGGCTATTCTATCCTGTGCATTTCCATACAAATTTTAGAGTCAATTTGTTAATTTGTATTAAAAAAAACCGGCTGGGGTTTTGATTAGGTTTGCACTGAATATACAGATGGATTTGAATAGAATTGACACCTTAACAATATGTCTTCCATTTCACAGAGCGTGATATATCTTTATACTCACTTAGAATTTTAAAAATTTCTGTTTGCTTTTTTATAGCTTTAGTGTAAAGATACTGCATATTTAAATTTATACCTAAACATTTAACTGAATTTTTTTGATGTTACTGATAAACAGTACTGTGATATAGCAATTTATAAGAAAAAATATATTGAGTCACTTAGACCAAAACATATTCTCACACATATTTGGTCTTTGTCCAAGCTGGCTCACATTTTTGGAACTCTAGGAATGTATTAAGTGTAGAGAATGATAAAGGTGTCCTCGTTATGTAAGTAAGGGACTTTCAGAAAGCACCTAAGAATGGAGGGTGCTTGCTAGTGGAGACAGCCAGGTGTTTAGAGGGTTGGAACTTGACCTCTAGGGAAAGAGAGGGGCTGGAGGTTAAATCAATCGGCAGTGGCCCATGATTTAATCAACCAGGCCTATGCAATGAAGCCTCCGTAGAAACCCAAGAGGATGGGGTTCAGAGAGTCTCTGTGTTGGAGAAATGCGGAGAGATTAGATGAGACTGGCATCCTCTGAAAGAGCACAGAAGCTCCTTGTCCTTTCCCCGTAACCTCCTCTAGGCATCTCTTCCAAGTGGATGTTCATCTGCATCCTTTATTATATTCTTTTATGGTAAACTAGTAATACAGTAAATAAAATGTTTCTCTGAGTCATGTGAGCTCCTTTACCAAATTAATTACACCTAAGCAAGGGTTTGTAAGCACCTCTGACTTATATGTAACCAGTTACGTGTAAATCAGAAATACAGAGAGTAACAATGGTGCAACCTGGATTTTTTTTTTTTTTTTCTGCACTTGTGGCATATGGAAATTCCCAGGCCAGGGATCCAATCCAAGCCACAGCTGTGGTAATGCTAGATACTTAACCTGTTATGCCACACTGGGAACTCTGCAACCAGAATTTTGATTGGTATTGAAGTCAAAGAAGAGGGTCATTGGAACTTCTGATCTATAGTTGGTTGGTCTGAAGCACAGGTTTGCAACTGGTGTCTGAATTGTGGAATCTAGGGGTGCAGTCTTGTAGGACTGAAGTCTTATCCTATGGAGTCTGGTGCTGTCTATGGATAGACAGTGTTAGAACTGAGTTGAATTCTCAGACGCCAGCACTGTGCAATTTCTTGGTGCTGTGGGGGTAACTTCCCCTCCTCTCCCACTGGAATTGGTACCGGACCAATTTAGTATTTTTTTTACTTTTCAATTATCTGTTACTCTTAAATAGAAATACATTGATTTATTTTATTTTTTTGTTTTGTTTTTATGGCCACAGCTGTGGCATATGGAAGTGCCCAGGCTAGGGGTCGAATCAGAGCTGTAGCTGCTGGCCTATGCAATAGCCACAGCAACACAGGGCCCAGGCCACATTTGTGACCTACACTGCAGCTTGCGGCAGCACTGGATTCTTAACCCACTGAATGAGGCCAGGGTTCAAACCTGCATCCTCATGGACACTGTGTTGGGTTCTTAACCCACTGAGCCACAATGGAAATTCTGATTTTTGAATATTGATATTATATCTTGAGACCTTGCTAAGTACACTTTTTAGTTCTAAGGGTATAAAGATTCCTTAGGATTTTCCAGGTAAGTGAAAAAGTGGTCTGACAATACATACACCTTTCTTTTTTTCTTTGAGGTTTTTATGCTTTTTATATCATTTGCTTTGTTTTAGAGGAAAAATATTCTTTTTTTAATCATTAAATATGAATGGATGTTAATTTTTTCAAATGTTTTTTTCTGCCTCTATTGAGGTGATCATATTCTGGTAACATAGTGAAGTGCATTGATTGTGCTATGGGATCAACTCTATTGGTCATGCTTTATTTTATTTTTCATGTATTGCTGAATTTAATTTTCATCTCTATCGTTGAGTAATTTTGTATTTATGATCTTGATGTATATTGGTTTTTTTGTATTGCTTTTGTCAGGCTTGGCATCAGCATACTAAGCTCATAAAATGAATTGGGAATGTTTACTTCTTTTACATTTTTTGATAGAGTTTATTTAAGTTCAGTATTATTTCTTTCTTACATGTTTGATAGAGTCACCTCTGAAGCCAGATGGCCCTTGAGTTTTCTTTGTGGGGGATGTCTGAAATGACAACTTCAATTTTAAAAATAAATATCAGGCTATTCAGATTTGTTCTTGATTGATTTTAGAAAGTTATTTTTATCAAAAAAGTGTACATTTTATTTAAATTGTAAAATTTATTTGCATTCATAACATCAATGGTCTATAGAATAGTGTAGCAAAGTTGCTGCTTTTATTCTTTACATTGCTAATTTATTCTCTCTCTGTCTCTCTGAATCTTACTAGAGGCTTATAAATTTCATTAAATCTACAATAGGTAAAGTTATAAGAAATCTCAGGAGAGCTCTGGGAACTATAAAAAAAGAACTAAGTAAAAATCCTAAGACTGACAAATAAAATCTCTTCAATAAAAAATATTAGTGCATGAAATTAACTTGTTAGACCCAACAGAAGACAGTTCAATAAAAATTATTCAAACTAAAGCACAGAGAGAAAAAATATTGACAGCACTGAAAAAAAACCCCCACAGAACCTGGGGGAAAATGATCAAATAATCTACCAGGTATACAACTGAAACTTAAAAAGAGAGGAAAGAGAGTGGATAAGAAAAAAATATTGGCCCTAATTTTTCTAAATTTGATTAAAAAACACCTCACATATCAGAGAAATTCAGTAATGAATGTTACAGTAAATAATCTGAAACAGCCAGAGGAGATAAAGACATTTGACATACAGGAGAATGTTGATATGAATGATGGCTGATTTCTCCTCAGAAACAATAGGAACCAGATAATGATGGAATGTTATCTTTACAGAGTTGAAAGAAAACAACTGTCAACCTAGACTTCTATATCTAGAGGAGATAAATTTCAAAGATGAAAGATAATTAAATACACTTTTCAGGTTAATTAAAACTAAGAATTTGTCACCAGCAGAACAACACAAATGAAAAGACAAAGGAGGATCTTCTGCCTGAAAGGAATTAATAACATAGTGGAAATTCAGATTTACAAGAAGGAGTAAACAGTCTTAGCAGCTCTGTGGTGAGTCTCCAGGAGCAGCAGAGTTCAGCCATGTGGCTGAAAGTGTCTGGTGGTGGCATACTGGAATGGTATCTTCAGCAGATTTTTCCTCTGGCAGAATCTCTGTAGTGCTTTGTCTCAGCTGTTTCTTTCATGAGCCAGATTCTCTAGCATTCATACTCATTCGCTGAGCTTCCTAATAAATACCCAGTGGATTTCTTTTGTGTTCCTTTTCTTTTCCGTTGAATATAATCAAGAACTGAAAGTAGTATCTACTATGAGGTTAAAAAAGAGATAATGTGTTATGAGGATTTAAATAGGTCGCATATTTAAAGTTCTTCGTAGGCTGCCTAGCACGTAGTCAACACTTAATTTATATTATTATAATCATCATTATCATTCATATAACAAATACTATTTTTGTTGGCTGTGCCCTTGGCATGTGAAATTTCCTGGGCCAGGAATTGAAACTGTACCACAGCAGTGACCTGATATGCTGCAGTGACAATGCTGGTTTCTTAACCCACTGTGCCACTAGGAGAACCCCTTAACAAATACTTTTTGAATACCTATTACCTGCCAGGCACTGTTCTAGGTGCCTTGTGTTCACCAGTGAACAAAACAAGATCTCCGTATTTGTGGAGCTCACATTTGAATAGGTGGATATAAACAATGAACTGTAGACATAGTATGTGAGTAAATTACCTAGTATATTAAAAAAAATGAGAAGTGCTATTGAAAAAAGAGGAAGTAGAGTAGAGAAAGGAGAGTCAGAAACACCAGGCACCAGTACACTGCAATATTATGCAGTGTGTCAAGGTCAACCTCACTGAGAAATATTCAAGCAAGGACTTGAAGTAAGAGAGAGTTGATCATGGAGAGGATATAGTTGATGCCAATGCCCTGAGGCAGGGAGTACAAAAGGCAGGAACAGCAGTGGGCATGGGTATGGGTGAAGTAGAGTGAGGGAGGAAGAGACTAGCAGGAAATGAGATTATTGTCATCCCATACCTCTCTAGCATGACATTATATACACGTTGTCTTTTTTTTCCCCCTGAATCCATTGAACAGATATTTCTAATGCACTGGGAGCCATGGAACAAGGACTATATATTTTACTTCTTTTGCACAATTACTGTACTTAAATACACATTAAATATAAACCAAATGATGCTTGCTGAATAAAATGAATTTACAAATGCCTCTGCTTCAATTCTCTTGTTAATTTTGCTTGTAAACAAAGTCTACTCGCTCAGTCTGTCTAGACTCTAAGTGGTGTGGTATCTGAGCTTTTATCAGTCTTGTTTGCTGATGATTTCCCAGGCCTATCATGGTGCCTAGCATATGGGGATGCCTAATAAACATCTATGGAAACCATAATTTCCAGATCAAAAGAATCTATCACCTATTTGTCTCCCTATCTATCATCTATCTATCTATCTATCTATCTATCTATCTATCTATCTCTATCCATCTCCTTGATAGATATATATTTCTGTGTTTATCAAACATATGTATATGGAATTTTTAAAAGTTGATTTCAAATTATTACACAGACTTCACATTCTGTTAATCAAGAGTACAGCATTAACCAGAACCTGACTCTATTCTCTTCAGGTCCCTAACTTTCAGTACTTCTGTTACTGTGCTGCCATTGCCCTAACAACCCCCACTGTAATATGACAACATGTGGATGACCAGCTATGATGATCTACCCTGACCTGTACACTTGAAAATCATGGGATTAAAGCACAGTGATTGTAAATGTACTAATTTTTTCATCATGGTCCAACTTGCTTTGTCAGGATAGAATTGGGTTTACTGCCACACAAGATACACCCTTGCCCCGAGAAATAGTATTAACATCTAATTTCTATTGATTTCCTTACTTTGTACATTGCTTGTTGTAATTTCCAAGTTGGCATATTTATGAACACTGAATATTACATTAGAAATTGTATTTTTCATCTGTATTACATTGCTTGAGAACATTGCTGTAAATTTCAAATTTGTGCATCTAAAACATATTGCAAATAAGATGTATGCTATTCATATTTTACTTCGTATATATTGCACTGACAATGAATTAGCCAGTAGCACATTGGAAATTTTTTGTTTTTGATAATTCTCCTATAAGATCAGTAGTGGAACAGGGAGAAACCTCCTAGTCCAATTTAACAGTATAGCAATGATTTAACAGTAACCTTGACAGAGCTCCCGGAGTAAATAATTACCATTTCCATCACTGTTTAAGATAGCTTGTTAGGTACAAAATATGTGAGTAGTTAGACATCATGAATTACTTATTGTTGGAAATCTCCTTAGGATGAGAGAATAATTTCTTATGCCAAAAGGTGGAGGAAGAAGAACGAGGTATTCAATCCTGAAGAGACTGCTGATAACACACAGAGAAAAAATGGTTTCAGCTAAGACTGTTGAGAAAGTAGTGACCACAAAATAATTACATTTCTGCAACAAAGAAGGGTTAATGAAATGAGACCTTGTAAAACCAGTACAAACATTATTAGAGAAGTGAGTCTTGAAAGCCAAGGCAAGGGGTAATGAGATAATGAAAGTACAACTGGCTGTGCTGAACGTGCAGAAGTCCAGTGGGTCTTAAAAAAATGCATTAGATTAGAGGCTGAACTGATTAAGAAGATGGTGAGGAGCTCTAGAGAGCCTCCTGTTTTTAGACTGACTAGCTCCATCTTTTCAGAAGGATGAAAATCCTCTATTTTTCCACTTCTGTTTTAATGATTTTTGATAGGACTGAGAAAGTTTCTAGTTGATACAGTATATCATTTCAGCAGCTACTGTGGTTTTACATATGTTTCAGTACTTTTGGAGACATTCTTTTTCATATTTCCTTTCTACCAGTCTCCTTCACTATTTTTTCCTTCATCTGCATACTTATACTGATGTCCCCCATTTGTTTTCTCCCTTTTTTTCTTGATCACACTCTCTTCCCTTGGGCAACCTCATTCCAGCATTTGGCTTTGAATGTCCTATAGATGTTTGTCTGCTTCTTGTACCTTAGGTTTGTTATAATCTCCCTCAAACTGATTCTTCCCTGCGTGTTTTCTACTCTGCTTTTGAGCACCGCCATTCTATTCTGACGTTCACGTTGGCTAGCGTCTCAAAATAGTTTTCCCAAGTTTCTTCTCTCTCAGACCCCATCTTGTTGACACTGTTTACTTTGTCTCTTTGATTTTGCCACTTCATCTCTTTAATTCCCACTGCACTTTCCTCATTCATATTTCATTTGTTTCCTATTAATATATTTCTAGAGCTTCCTTAGTGTTCTATTAAGTTACTGATTCATTCATTCACTTAAATTTTATTGAATGCTATTATGTACTAGGAACTCTTCTAGGTCCTCAGGATATAGCTGTGAACACAACAGACAAAAAGATTTCCCTCATTCAAGAGCTTATACTACAGTGGATAGGGGAGGGTATAAAAAAATAAGCTAATTCAGGAGTTCCCGTTGTGGCTCAGTGGAAAAGAGTCTGATTAATATTCATGAGGATGCAGTTTCCATCCCTGGCCTCACTCGGTGGGTTGAGGATCTGGTGTTGCTCTGAGTTGTGGTGTAGGTCCCAGAGACGGCTCTGATCCCATATTGCTGTGGCCCTGGCATAGGCTGGCAGATGCAGCTCTGATTCTACCCCTAGGCAGGGAACTTCCATATGCTGTGATGTGGCCCTAAAAAGCAAAAAAAAAAAAAAAAAAAAAGAAAGAAAAAGAAAAAGGCAATGAGTAACGTGAAAAAAATAAAGTGGGGCAAAGTGGGCAAGCATTGATTTTTTTTTAATTTCTGTTCAATGGAAACTTTAGTGATAAGATGGATTTTGAGCAAAGCCCTGAAAGGAAGCAAAGGAATGAGCCATGCATATGTTAGGGCCATAGTGGAAGTGGGGGCAGATTGGTGTGTTCACTGCTCAGCCCTACATTCCAAAGCAAGCACGTTGAGTTTTCTGGAGTGGAGTGAATGAGGGACAAGAGAAGAGGACTTACACTTCTGCTCTGAGCAAAATGGGACACTGTTAATTAAGTATATATAATCAATATAATGCCATACTCTGTCATAAGTGCTATAAACATAAACTCATTTAATGCCTATAACAAACCTATGAGGTAAGTTATTATTATTCCCATTTTTAAAGATGAGAGACTTGAGGCACAGGGCACAGTAAGGGAGCCTGGATTTAACTCAAACCTGCTTAGAGTCCATGCTCTTAGCCACTACACTACACCGTTGGAGAGATTTGAGAGTAGCAATCATGTGATCTGTATTTTAAAAAGATCATTATGAATACTCTGTGGACAGTAGACTGTCAAATACAAGAGTGGAGGGAAAGAACTAGTTAAGATACTATTTCAATGGTTAAGACATAAATAATGATGCATTGTACTAGTATAACAGCAGTAGATACTGGAGAAGGGTTAATTTGCAATAAGCTTTGAAGGCAAGACTGATCGAATTTCTTGACAGATTCAAAGTGTAAGAAAGAGAGAAGTAAATAATGAATCCAAGGCTTTTGGTCTGAACAACTACAAGGGTAGAATTAACATTTGCTGAGATGGGGAAAGTGAGCATGTGAAAAAGTGTGACCCTGAAGGGTGGGTCATGAACTGCATATTTGGTTTTGGACATTTCATTATTATTGTTATTATCATTATTATTTGTTTTTTAAGGCCACATCTGTGGCATATGGAAGTTCCCAGGTTAGGGACTGAATCAGAGCTGTATCTGCCAGCCTAAGCCAGGGCCACAGCAATGTGGGATCAGAGCCACGTCTGTGACCTACACCACAGCTCATGGAAACAGCTGATCCTCGACAAACTGAGCAAGGCCAGGGATCGAACCTGAATCCTCATGGATACCGGTCAGATTTGTTTCTACTGCACCACAACGGGAACTCTGGCTTTGGACATTTCAAATTTGAGATGCCTATAGACATTCAAATGCTTATGTTGAAAACGCAGTTGGATATATGAATCTTGGATTTGGAAGTATAAAGTTTACAGATATGAATTCGGAAGTGTTGGTCATGGATGATACCACCCAGAGAGCAGAGAGGGACTATACATAAAGAAGTGGAAGAGATTCAAGGACCAAGCTGTTAGGAAAAGTGAAAATGTAGAGATCAGAGAGTGAAGAAGGAAGCAGCAAAAAGCGTAAAGGGGGAGTGAGGGCAGATAGCTGAGGCAGTGGTGTCCTGGAAGCAAAGGGAAGACAGTGTTCTGAGGAGGAAATCCTCAGTTATGCCAAATATAGCTCATTGTGTGAGTAAGATGGGTGCTGAATACTGACATTTAAGATTAGGAAGGTGAAGATCATTTGTGACCAAGAGCTATTTTGACGGAGTGGCAGGCATGAAAATTTTATGGGTGAGGGAACAAGAGAGAACAAAAGTCAGAGTCTGAGACAGCAAATTTGGATGACTATTTCAAGGAGATTTGCTGTAGCAGATAAGTCATGTAGCAACTAGAGGGAATGTTAGGTTGAGTTTCTAAGAAGCAGAGAAGTCATGTAGCAACTAGAGGGAATGTTAGGTTGAGTTTCTTAGGAGACTTGATCGTATGCGATTTACAGAGGGAATGTCCTGGGATGGTAGTGAAGACAGCAGAAGAGGGAAGGGGAAGGGGAAGGAGCTGTTTAAGGATGTGGTTTCAGCGAATCTGCTTCACTTGGATCCCATGGTGTACTCTGGAATATGGACTGCACCCCAAAGTTTGTTCTACCTTGAAGCCAAGGGCTGGACATCTGTGCTCCCATGCCAGTCTGCTATGGGTGATGATTTAACTCAGTGATTACTCCCTAGTGTGTGTGGGCAGGTATAACCTTTTGGGCCAGGAAACTCCCTTTTGGCCAGGGACAAGGATCTGAAGACAGCGGTCTATTAGTAACCAACAGAGCACCCAGAGTTGAGTCCACCAATCTGGTTAAATGAGGGAATGAGGAGAGGAACCAATAGCTTTCACTATAGCAGTCAATGGAATTTATTTTAAGTAGGAGATATTATAATGTGTTTCTCATGGATGTGAAAGATTTAGCTGAGAGGGAAAATTAATAATTCATGAAGAAGAGAGCAACCAATCCCGCCTCTGCAACCCAATCTTTAAACATTGACTATAAATCCATATCCAGCAATAAGACAAGATACTCTGAAAGTTATCCTTAAAATAGAACACTTAAAATGCAGGCAAATGAAAAAAACTTAAAGAATACATTATTAAGTGGGTCAAAAATTGTAAACTTACTTCCACTTATAAACTAAATGTCATGGGGATATAAGATACAGCCATAGTGACTATAGTTAAGAATACCATTTGCATATTTGAAAGTTGCTAAAGGAGTAGATCTTACAAGTTTTCATTCCAGATAAACAGCAAGGTCCTGTGGCATTAGCACAGGGAATGAGATTCAATATCCTCTAATAAACTATAAAGGAAAATAAATTGAAAAATTATATATATATATCGGAATCACTTTGCTGTACACCAGTGACCAACACAACAATATAAATCAATTATACTGCAATAAGAAATAAATTTTTAAAAGTTCCCATTGCAAAAAAAGTTGTGTAAATACATATGTTGATGAATGCTAACCAGAATTATTGTGATCATTTTACAATATATACAAATATTGAATCATTATACTGTACAGCTGAAACTAGTATATCAATTGTACCTCAATAAGAAAAGAAAATAGCCAAAAAATTCTATTGCAAACACGAAAATTTCAGAAGTCAATAAACTTGCCTGCTAATTTTTTCTTCTTTAACTTAATTTACCATTCTGTGCTTCAGTTTTTTTTTTTCATTTGTAAAATGACAAATTACTGTAATATACTTACCTAAAAAGTTTTTGGTGATACTTATATGATATGCCATATGAGAAATATTCAGATAGTGCTTGGCTGCTTTCCTCTTTCTCCTCCTTCCCCACCTTTCTTGTCTCATTAGTGCAACTTTGGTCATGTGCCTCTTGTACTTTTTCCTTTACCATCATTGGAAGATTTGTCATTCTCTGTACAGAGCACATGATTTAAAGCTTCTTTTTTGGATGTGCTTGCTCCTCTAAAATACATCCACCTTGACCTTACTCTCTTGAGTCCTTCTGGTCTTTATTAAAAATGATGCTTAAGGGATTGGTGGCCATTATGGCAGAGTAGGAAGACTGAACTCATTTTCCCATGGGCACACCGAAATCACAACTTGTTAAAAGCAACTATTGATTAGAAAGACTAGAATCTAGCAGGAAAGGTCTTCTACAACTAAAGATATAAAGAGGGAACCACACTGAGACAGGTGGGGGTGTAGAGAGGTAGTTAGTTAAAATCCATATCTTCTGACAAACGGGAGGATAATTACAACTGCAGAAGTTATCCTCATGCAGAAAGTGGTTTGACCTCTGTATTGAGCTCCTTAGCCTAGGGGTCCTGCACTAGGAAGATGAGTCTCCAGGACAATGGATTTGAAGGTCGATGGGGCTTACTTTCTGGAGAATCTAAAGCCTGTAGGAAAAAGAGTTTTTTTTTAAAGTATTTTATTAAAAGAGTATTTTTTAAAATACTAAATTAAAGTATACTTGATTTACAAATTTGTGCCAATTTCTGCTGTACAGCAAAGTGACCCAGTCATAGATATAACAAAAACACTAATTTAAAAAGATACCACTATGTTCACTGAAACATTATTTACAGTAGCTAAGATATTGGAGTTCCCATAATGGCTCAGTGGTTAACGAACCCAACTAGTATTTATGAGGATGCGGGTTCAATCCCTGGCCTCACTCACTGGGTTAAGGATCTGGCATTGCCATGATCTGTGGTGTAGGCAGCAGAAGAGGCTGGGATCCTGCATTGTGGCTGCGGCGTAGGCCAGGAGCCACAGCTCCAATTCAACACCTAGCCTGGGAACCTCCATATTCCACAGGTGTGGCCCTAAAAAGACAAAAAGACCAAAAAACCCCCCAAAACCAATAGCCAAGTTATGGAAGTAATGCAATACTCATCAATACATAAATGGATAAAGAATGTATGTATCTTTCCATATACATTAATATGTGTATTAGCCATAGAAAAGAATGAAATCTTGCCATTTGTGACAACATGAATGGAAATAGAGGGTATTATGCTAAATGAAATAAGTCAGAAAGAGAAATTGAAGCACTGTATGTTTTCACTTATGTGTGGAATCTAAATGAAACAAAACCAATGATCAAAAAATAAACTGTTATAAAGAAAACAAACAGATGTTTGACGGATGGAAGGACACTAGGAGGAGGAAAGAAATATATGAGAAACATTGAGCACAAGGTTCCAAATGTGAAGTAAAAGAATGGGGACTATGAAATGTCCAGTTCAGGGAATAAATTCAATAACTCTGTAATAACTTTGTATGGTGCACATTATGACTAGACTTATCAGTTTGATAAGAAAATCAGTTTGAAATATATAAAATATAGAATCAATATGTTGTATTATAACATGGCATTATAGGTCAATTATACTTCAAAAACAAACAAGAGGAGTTCCCGTCGTGGCGCAGTGGTTAACGAATCTGACTAGGAATCATGAGGTTGCGGATTCGATCCCTGCCCTTGCTCAGTGGGTTAACGATCCGGTGTTGCCGTGAGCTGTGGTGTAGGTTGCAGACACGGCTCGGATCCTGCGTTGCTGTGGCTGCAGCGCAGGCCAGTGGCTACAGCTCCGATAAGACCCCTAGCCTGGGAACCTCCACATGCCGTGGGTGCGGCCATAAAAAATGACAAAAGGCAAAAACAAAACAAAACAAAACAAAACAAAAAAAACAAACAAGAAACAAACATAGAAAATGTGGTATGGTTACTAGAGGTGTGTGTGTGGGATGGACCAAGGCAGTCAAACTTACAGACTTCTAATTAGAAGGTAATTTAGTAGTAGGTATATAATGTACCATCTGATAAATATAATTAACACTACTGTATGTATATACTAATGTGTTAAGAGAGTAAATCTTGAGTTCTCATCACAAGAAAAAAATTTTTCTCTCTTTAATTTTGAACCTGTATGAGGAAGGTTGTTCCCTGAACTTATTGTGATAATTACTTCACGATGTGTGTAAGTCAAATCCTTATGCTGTGTACCTTAAACTGACACAGTACTGTATGTCAGTTATATCTCAATAAAACTGGAAGAAACACACACAGACATATACACAGACACATACACACAAACAAAAAACACAGTGATACTCAGGGGTCATCTTTTAAATCCTACCCTATGTATTAACAGTGTCATTCATTTTTTGCTCTGTGCATTCATTTCTTGTATTTAATATGTTCCTGTAATTCATTCAATCATTCATTCATTCAACAAGTACTGAGTGTTCCAGAATCAATTCTAGTTGCTTTATCATGTAGTGATACAGCATATTGTATTGTAACGACTTCTTTCAATGTTCCATCTTATAACCTATAATGTAAACTCCTGGACTTGCAGAAGTCATGTCTATCATTGTATCCACAATGTCAGCTCACTGCATGGGGTAGTACATGGCCCATTTGGAACTATTTAGTACCAGACACTTTGAAGTATGCTTTCTATTGTGCTTCTAAGCTATTCTAGAATTCATGAGATCATAATAACCAACACAAATCCAGATTTTATTCATTGAATAGAATATTTACAATGACGAATCATTGCTTATCTCCCAATTCAGAAAACAACATATTCAGATTTTACCAAAGTGTCCAGAAGAGTGAGGAGACTTGAGTAGGCAGGGTTGAGAAACATAAATTGGATTAAAAATAAAATTCAATGAATAACACAAAGAAACTTCCACCAATAGTTCTTATGATCAGTAATAATAGAAAAACCCAGGTTTATCAGTAATAATAGATAAACCCAGGTTGTTTTTAAGGCTATCAGCATATTTTTTTCTTCCTTGATTTCAGCAGGATTGTTGAAAAATTTGTTGGTAGTAGTCTTGAGGAATCATAAATGCTTGGATCCTCCTTTTATTAGCTACATCTTCTGAAACTATTATACAAGAATACAAGTGGAGTTCCCGCTGTGGCAAAGTGGGTTAAGAATCCAACTGCAGCAGCTAGGGTGACTGTGGTGATGCATGTTCAATCTCCAGCCCAGTGCAGTGGGTTAAAGGATCTGATGTTGCTGCAGCTATGGCTTAGTTTGCAGCTGTGACTTGGATTTGATCCCTGGTCCGGGAACCTCCATATGCCATGAGTGTGGCCATAAAAAAAAAAAGAATACAAGCAAAGGGGCATTAAATAAAGGACAGTCTTTAAAAAAAAAAAGCTTTCTCTGGCTTTGGCTCTAAACCTCAAGTAGAACTTGTGATATAGCAGCTGGGATAATCTAGGCTATGGAAAATGCTTTCTACCAAAATTGGTCCCAGAGGCCTAAAACCAACATAAGACAAAAAAGGAGAAGAGAAAAATATCTTTCCACTAAAGTAAATTTCAGAGATAAGATGGTCCCCCACCTTAAGCCTTTGGGGATGAGAGAAGTGGCAGAAAATCAGAAAAAAAGCCCCTGGGCCAAAGTAATACAGAGTGAGAGAATAGAAAAAGAGAAAGTATGAAGTGAGGGGGAAGTTTACTGAAAGGAGAAAGGACAGAAGTAATGATAATGGACATTTAATGAAAGCTTACTATGTGTTAAGCCCTGTTCTCAGTGCTTTCTTGTATTAATTCTCAGTCCTCGATTACACTTTTAATCTTTCTTGATTAATTTTTCTGTTTACTTTTTTGACTAATCCTTTAATCCTGAGAGGTAAGTACTATTTTTAACCTTATTGTGCATATGAGGAAACTGAGGTGTAGAATGCTTAAGTCACTAGCTTGTTCAAGGTCACACAACAAATCAGTGGTAAAGAATCTGACCCATAAAAAGCTTCTTCTTCTTGGAGCAAAGAGGAGATGAGATGGGAAAGGGATGGAGAGGAACATTGACAGTTGTTCTGAAATTATTACCTGTTAGAGATGATTCAGAAAGGAGAATGATTGACATAAATGATAATGGGTCTGCATAGGAGGAAGCAGAGTGGCAGTGTGATGTGGACAGTGGATGCCATGTTATGCTCCTGTTTTCTCTCCCACTTTCACCTTCCGTACTTGGATGGATGAAACTTTTGCTCCCCCTGTCCTCATTGCTTAGGCTTTTCCTCTCAGGAGCTTCTTGGTTCTCTTCTGGGAAGATAATTGTTGAGTTTGTCTCAGCAGTCCTTCAGAGAAGCCCGAATCCTAGAATTAACATAGTTCAATTCAAGCTTCAGTGGTAAAACTTTTAAAACATGCATATTAGGAAATAAGAAAATACTGGATTATAATAAGGGTTTTTGGCTCAAGAAGAGCAGTGACATTAGTTTTTCAGAATGTTTTGAAAGATGTTTGCAGTCTACGTACTTGGTCTAGTAAAGCAACAAATGAAAATACTCTTATGTCCTACCAAACCATCTATATACTTTTAGCCCACTATTGATAAATCTTTGTTTTTATTATTATGATTATTATTTGCTTTTTAGGGCCGCACCCGTGGCATATGGAGGTTCCCAGGCTAGGGGTCAAATTGGAGCTACAGTTACCAGCCTATGCCACAGCCACAGGAACACCAGATCCAAGCTGCATCTGCAACCCATACCACAGCTCATGGCAATGCTGGATCCTTAACCCACTGAGCGAGGCCAGGGATTGAACCCACAACATCATTGTTTCCTAGTTGGATTCGTTTCCGCTGAACCACGAAGGAAAATCCTGCTTTTATTATTTACACTGCTTTCTTCCTCTAATTGATGATGGTTTTGTCTTTGTTTCCCAAGTCCCTGATATGGTACCAGCACATTTATAAAACTTGGCAAGTAGCCAATGCTTGAGTTTCAGAATTTCTCAAAATTTCTAGGCAATGGAGGTCATGTAGTTGACTTTAAGAGACGTATGTAGGAAGAAGAATAAATTACAACTTAACAAAGCAGAATGGATTAAAAGAATTATGATTTGGATCTAGTAAGTATTGTTTTCCACTAGGGAAATACCCCAGTTAGGGATGTTTTTGTTTTGTTTTATTTTATTTATTTACTTACTTAATAACTTACTTATTCTTTTGGTCTTTTTGTCTTTTTAGAGCCACACCCGTGGCATATGGAAGTTCCCAGGCTAGGGGTCCAATAGGAGCTGTAGCCACCGAACTATGCCAGAACCACAGCAATGCAGGATCCAAGCCACATCTGTGACCTACACCACAGCTCACGGCAACGCCAGATCCTTAACCCACTGAGCAAGGCCAGGGATTGAACCCGTGTCCTCATGGATGTTAGGTTTGCTAATTGCTGAGCCATGACAGGAACTCCAGGGATGATTTTATAACCTATATCAGTAGCAGGTGTTAGAGAAAAAATTTTTTCTTAATCATATGATTTTTTTGGTGTATGCAACTGACATAAATTTTTAAAAATAGATTTGTGTTATAATTCATCTTTCAAATTTAGTCTTCAAGAAGACTAATTTATTCCACAGATAGAGGTGGGTGTACCTTTATAGACTATAACCCATGATAAAATGAAGGAAAGAAGAACATAGCTTAATTCAACAGATATTTTTGAGTGTTTCCTATGTATAAGGACTGTGCTAGGTGCTAGAAGTATAAAGAAAATCGTCATCATCTGCTCCGTCACAGGAAAGCTTGCAGAAAAGTGACATGTTTGAAGAGATTATCTGTGTCTCATAGAAGTGGAAGGCATAACTGGAGGATGGAGGACGAGGGGAGAGAAGCCTACCTGGGGTTCAGGAAAGGTCAGTTAGTAAGCCAGTAATTTTGACTGAACTGCTTCCTAAAAGGTGAGTAAGAGTTACTCAGGTAAGAAAGGAGGGCAGGATATTCCAGGAAGAAGAAAGAGAAGGATCCAAGCCATGCTTCAGAATCATATCTGTTAAGAATTATCTGCATTTGGTTTTACTAAAATCTAAAAGCCAAAGAGCTAGATGATGGGCCAGGAGGCTGGAAAAAAATGGAACTTAACACCTTTGTGATTCTCCATTCTCATGTCTTGGGGCATGTCTTATAGACAAGGTTAAGCAATGCTAAAACATATGGCAAAGCCATATGTCAAGGACATAATCTAAACAGTGTGGTATACTCAACTGGAAATCTGTGCAGCAAAGAGACCAGAACAGATCCCTGTATCATCTCTAGAGATGCAGGTTATAAGAAAGGTGGTATTTAAAACCCATGGATTCAGAAAAAAGAAAAAGTAGACTGCAATCTTAACCATCCATAAAAACAAACTTCAGATAGTTTTAAGTAACTGAATATAAAATAAATTATAAAAATATTTGGACACTCTACTGGAGCAAATTTTTTATAAAGTGGAGGTGGAAAAGTACTCCTTAAATAAGACATAAATACCAGAGCCATAAAAGAAAAAGATCAACAGATACAATCTCATAAAAATTAAAAATTATCTCAGCACAAAGAAAGGCATGATAAAGTTAAAAGAGGAGAAACATGTGGAGAAAACTATTTGCAGTATTTTTAATGGATGATTGATTATTGTGTAAATTGTATACAGAGCTTCTATAAATCATTCAAAAATAGAAATATGGGTGGAGGTTATAAATAGGCAATTTACAGGAGAAATACAAAAGCCAATAAATATATGAAATGATGCTCACCAACGAATTAGGTAGGTATGAATAAAATATAAATAATATAAAATATTGGTGGGGATAGTAAGAAAGAGCCACTTTCATACATGGCTGGTGGTAGTGTCAGTTTTTGGAAGGCAATTTAGAACCTTATTACTTTTAATATATGAATTTTATATGTGTACATAGACATACACAGATCTAAATAGACAGCACTGAATGAGTGCCCACAAAATGTTGACATTAGTTATTTCTAGAGGGAGGAATGAGAGTTGGAGGATTGTGAAAGGGGACTTTCATTGTTCATTCTATATATTCTCTATTATAAATTACCCAATATTAACTTATTACATGAGAATTATATTTTTTCTTTTAAAAATGGAATATTATGCTGTATCTAAAAGAGGTTATACCTTTATCCAATAGATTTGTGGTTCTAAAATTTTAATCTGCACAATGATCATCCAAGGTGAAGTTTTCTGGACCCTGATCCGAGTGAATTTGAACTGATGGAGCAAAAAAGTAGTAACATGTCATGAAGTTTTCAGAGCACAACTAGATGTTGATTTATATTCTATGCTGTGTGGAGTAAAAGTCTGAGTAGGACATAGCCAAATTGGGAAACAAATTAGGAAACCATTGTGGTAAAAGATGAGGGCTTGAACAACGATAGTACAAGTGGGATAATGACATAATCCAGCTAAAGAACTTAGAACATTATCTGAGACATATTAGGCACGCAATGAATGTTAGTCTCCATCTAACCCCATGTAGCAGAATGAAATTGGTTCCCTCTCTTATACCACTCACAAAATAATTCCAAATGCATTAAAGAATTAAACATCAGATCTGAAATTGTAAAACTTCCAGCAGAAAGTACACAGAAAAAACTCTTGGACTTTGCTCTTGCCAGTAATTATGTGGCAACGACACCAAAGTACAAGAAACAAAAGCAAATATAAACAGGTGGGACTACATCAAACCAAAAAGCTTCTACACAGAAAAAGAAAAAAAATCGGCAAAATAGAAAGGCAACCTATGGAATGGGAGAAAATATTTGCAAACCGTGTATCTGATAAGGGGTTAGTATCCAAAAGACATAAACTCATACAACTCAGTAGAAAAAACAAACAACCTGATGGAAAAATGGGCAGAGGAACTGAATAGACATTCTTCCAAAGATGTACAAATGGACAATAGATGCATGAAAAACTGCTCAACATCTGTAATCACTAGGGAAATGCAAATCAAAACCACAGGATATAACAACTCATACATGTCAGAATGGCTGTCGTAGAAAAGACAAAAGATAAGTGGTGATGAGACTAGAAAAAACGGAACTCCTGTACACTGTTGGTGAGAATGTAAATTGATGTAGTCACTGTTGAAAACACTATGGATTTTTCTCAGAAAATTAATAGCACTACCATATGATCCAGCAATTTACTTCTGGTTTAATATTCAAAGGAAATGAAAATAGGATCTTGAAGGGAT
>PVHT020000108.1:3267644-3321661 GCA_004024745.2 Catagonus wagneri
GTCTTATCGGAGCTGTAGCCACTGGCCTACGCCGCGGCCACAGCAACGCAGGATCCGAGCCGCGTCTGCGACCTACACCACAGCTCACGGCAACGCCGGATCGTTAACCCACTGAGCAAGGGCAGGGACCGAACCCGCAACCTCATGGTTCCTAGTCGGATTCGTTAACCACTGCGCCACGACGGGAACTCCTGAAGGGATATTTTTTTGGTCCATGTTCATTTCAATACAAGGAGAAAATCGTGTAACCATGGTCATCTATGCTGCAAAGGCATTAGACAAAATTCGTGATCCATTCCTGATAAAAACACTCAAAAATAGAAAATAAACAAAAAGGAAATTCCAAAAACAGATCCAAGTATACAATAGTATATTTGGAAGGTGGCATCTCAAATCAGAGGAAAAATAAGCAGTGAGTCCACAGGGGCAGAGGTACCTGATTATAGCTATTCTTTAAATTCTACATGTATGTTTTATATATATGTCTCTGTGTATGATATATTCATAATAAAATGATATGCAATGGTGAGAATCCTGTTTTAGCAAGACATTGGGTCTTTTGGCCATTACACAGCTTTCTTCATCAATGAATATGTTTGTTACCTAATACACAAGGGACTCCTAGAATCACTAAGAAAAACATGTGAAACCTGCAAAAGAAAAATAAGCAAGACACCAAATTGGCAATTCATAGAAAGGAAAATATGAATAGCTATTAAGGGAATAAATAAATATTTGTCATTCATTAGAGAAATTAAAACCACAAGGAATTCTGGCTCACACCTATCTGTTTGTCCAAACTTAAGCAGAAAAAAACCAAGTGCTGATTGAGAATATAAGGAAAGGAAAATGCAGCAGAAATGAATCTGACTAGTAACCATGAGGTTGTGGGTTCCATCCCTGGCCTTGCTTAATGGGATAAGGATCTGGCATTGCCATGAGCTGTGGTGTAGGTTGCAGATGTGACTTGAATGCTGCGTTGCTGTGGCTGTGGCTGGTAGCTGTAGCTCCAATTGGACCCATAGCCTGGGAACCTCCATATACCATGGGTGTGGCCCTAAAAAGACAAAAAATAAATAAATAAATAAAATAAAAAAAGAGAGAGAGAGAATGTAAGGAAATAGAGTTCATGAGGAAAAGGACATTGTCTAGGTTTGAATCGCCATCATAAAAAGATATTTTGTAGGCATAGATACCAATTTGATCACACTTCCCTATGTCTCTGTGCTTGGGTAATTCACTTCCCACTGGTTCTAAACTTGGCCATGTTCTTGTTTTGGCTCCTGGGAAAATAATAAATAAGATTTTTACTATTTATTTAAATAATAAATAATAATAAAAATAATGATTCAATTAGGGACTTCCCAAGTATTTGTTCTTTGGTGCTTGACCTCTCTTGCTCTGTTTTGGATGCTGAGGTGACCATGTGAAGAAGCCCAGGCTAGCTTTTCAGATGATGAGAGATCCCAGGAGCAGAGATGAGCCCTCCCAGCTAAGGCTCCAGCGATTTGAGAGAATCGGCCACCAGCTGATTTGGTGGAGCATGGGAGAGCCCCACAGAGATGATCTAAGTAAGACTAGCAGAAAACTTCTCAGCTGTGCCCCGCTTAAAATACTGACTCACATAATTATGAACTGAACAAATGGCCCTTTTTAAGACACTAAGATTTGGAGGCAGTTTGTTATGCAGCAAAGCTAATTGCTATAATCAGCCTATAGGACTCTACATGGAACATAAAGGGATGCTTCATAATACTTTGTTAGGGAGTTCCCCTTGTGACGCGGTTGAAATGAATCTGGCTAGTATCCACAAGGATGTGGGTTTGATCCTTGGCCTCTCTTAGTGGGCTGGGGATCCAGTTTTGCCTTGAGCTGTGGTGTAGGTCACAGGCGTGGCTCTGATCCTACGACCCATCCTCTGATCCTATGGCTGTGGCGTAGGCCAGCAGCTGCAGCTCCTATTCAACCCCTAGCCTGGGAAATTCCATATGCAGTGGGTGTGGCCCTAAAAAGCAAGAAAATAAAAGAAAACTTTGTTAAATAAATGAATGAAAACATCTTTCAAGGATATAGATATATCTAAATACATATTTAATACATTAGAAAGGGTGGCTTCGTGGAGCAAGAGAGCAAGGGAATGGGAGAGGGCAGACAGCGTGAAGGATCAGGAAGGCTGGAGGTTCACAAGGTGTGATTCATAGATTTGGACGGAAGATGATTTGCATTTTGTGTACGTTAAAATTAGTAGAAAATATAGGCGGAGAGGAAGGGAATCAAATAGCTAGAATATTTATTAGAATGTATGGTTTTTTAGTCTGTGATTAAAAAAATGGAACAGGAATAAAAGAACAGAATAACTCTTGGAGTTCCCGTTGTGGCTCAGTGGTTAATGAATCCGACTAGGAACCATGAGGTTGCGGGTTCGATCCCTGGCCTTGCTCAGTGGGTTAAGGATCTGGCGTTGCCGTGAGCTGTGGTGGAGGTTGCAGATGTGGCTCGGATCCCGCGTTGCTGTGGCTGTGACGAAGGCTGGCAGCTACAGCTCCTGTTAGACCCCTAGCCTGGGAGCCTCCATATGCCACGGGTGCGGCCCTAGATAAGGCAAAAAAAAAAAAAAAGACAAAAAAAAGGAACAGAGTAACTCTTACATTTAGTTTCTTAGCAATTATAAAACTATATTGAACAATATTGTGTTTAGTCCCAGGTTGCCCATCTACAAATATGGCTATTCATGCTTGTAAACAAAGATTTGCAACCAGTGGAAAACATTCAAAACTATCTACTCTGCAGATTTGGAAAAGCCACTGGCTTACACATATGTAATTTTGTTCATATAGCACACACAGCTTCACTGTTTAAGTATCACTCTGTGACCATTGGGAAGGAAAGATAGCAATCACTCAGATGTAATAATCTTGGTATGTTTTGAAAAAGGCAAGTCTGGTTCATTTTTTAAAGTCAGTGGAAAGGACCACAGACTTTGGACTTGAAGTGTTTGTATCCTGACATCTTGGACTCAGCAGCCTCTCAATGTCTCACTTGAAATGGAGATAATAATACCTGCTTTGACAACTCATAGGTTTGTTCTGAGAAATTTATGAGACAATAGAATGAAAGCTATTTGTCAAATGGGAAGCCACACAGGATAATGGGGTGTGGGGGAGGCTATGCACTGACCGCTCTGTTTGATCCATTTTCTCTATCTGATGTGTGATGGCATATCATGCCTTATGCTATAACACGGGAATTGTTATTCTTTGTATAAGAGCCGTGCTGAGCTCTTTGGGACATGGAAGACCTTTTAAAAAGCTCCTGTTTTTAGTCATCGTGAATGTCAGATGCATCATGTAGTAACTCACCCTGTTATGGAATGTTTTCTCATTTTGTAAAGAGTTTAAATGGTATGAGGAGGCGGGGAAATGAATAGAGCAACTTGTGAACAAAATGAAATTTCTTACGCAGGCCCCTGGCTGGCTCTGGTTAACAAGCTTTTAACTACAGTGTTAGTTCTAAGAAGGTCATTTGGGATGAAAGGAATACTGAAGAATATTTGTTTCGTAAAAGAGATGACATTGTAATAAATGGCTTCCCAGGCCTGCACTCCCTTTGAGTAGAAATGTTTTTTACGGCAGAGTCCTTGGAGGGAGTCAGTTTGATGATGATACATAAAAAGCTAGCTCTTCATTCATAACTATTAAAAAACTCTCTACTGAGATTGTTCTATATGTAAAATGAGTTGGTTTAATTCTTCAGGTACTTCTGTGAGTGTTCATACCATTGAAGAGTAAATGCTGGGATTTCCCTTCGTGACTCAGCGGTTAATGAACCTGACTAGGAACCATGAGGATGCAGGTTCGATCCCTGGCCACACTTAGGGGGTTAAGGATCCAGCATTGCCATGAGCTATAGTATAGGTCACAGTCTCGGCGTGGATCCCATGTTGCTGTGGCTGTGGTGTAAGCCAAGAGCTACAGCTCTTATTGGACCCCTAGCCTGGGAACTTCTGTATGCCGTGAGTGCGGCCCTAAAAAGTTAAAAAAAAAAAAAAGAAAGAAAAAAAAAGGAAAGAAAGAAAAAGGAGATGCTGTTGTCTATACTCTCACCCAGAGTAGGTGTCCCTTTCACAGCATCCTGGCTGGGCTTCATCTAGCCTCGGCTTACCGGTCACAGTAACGGGAGGCTCATCACTTTCAGGGCCAGTTTCTCTGAAAGCATTCTCCTTAATCGTTCAAAGGAAGAGACCATGCTTGGTCCCATTGGTCTTAATTTTACCCTCTGGGCAAGATGTAGTGTGTGTAATTGCCTCTCTGGCTCAACGTAGGGTTTGCAGAAGGGATCCTTTGTAGATATTTCGTTCCTCTCCCTAACCACTACTTCTTCTTACCCTGTCTGCTCCCCTGACGATAACCACAAATGTAATGATTCAACCACACTTTTACTTAGTCCCTAAGTTCCATGCCCCCTTCCAGTTTTCTCCTCAGATATGTCTATGGTTATACTTGAAGCTGGAAAAATGTCCTTAGGCCAGCCCTTCCAATATTTCCACTCACCCTTCCTACACTTTGCTCTAGGGTCTTCAGACTTTAGTTAGTGTAGTTAGGACACATATTGAACAGATTTTGAATTTTTATAAAGCAGTGATGAATGATAAACATATACATATTTTTTCTTTACTAAAACAGATTATATATTAATATGACTCTAAGAGTACCAGAATCAGTTCATCTGTTATAAGCCTTTGGTGTGTAGGGATTTTGTGTCCAAAATGCTTCTTTCACCACAATGTAGGCACATGGTAGGGTAAGTAATGCTGAATGAATTAAGTGGAAAAATCAGGCAAAGAAGAATTTCTGCACATGTATTTGTGTTCAGGAGGAAAATAACAAAATTTTCAGTATCTTAGGATAATGGGAAAGGAGCTGGTTCTTGTTAGCCCCTGGCAGGAAGGAAAAAGTTTTGAGGAGATAAACTTGTTTCCATGACATATAGCTTCTTGTTATCATTGGAGGTATAATTATGAGGGATTTGAACTGAATGCTTCTTCTGTGGGGGAGGATGAAGAGAATATAAGAAAAAATTATTTCTCTGCCAATGAAGAGAAAATAAAAAAACTCATTAGAAATGCAGTCATATAGCAAAAAAAAAAAAAAGTCTCCATAATAGAGAGCTACTGCATAGACCATCCATGCTCCACGGTGATTTCTTAGAAGGAGAACAAGTTCATTTCTGGTCATTGTTAACCCTCTCCCCTCTCCTTAGAGCTCTTGATTCTCTAAAACTAAGAGCTCTAATCATCATCCTTGCCTTACTCTACTAGAGTTACTCTATTTATAACACTGTCACTCTTCCAGTGGGCTGGTGGCCGGAGAAATCCGTGGAGTGTGAGTAATTGCAGAGAAGAGTAGTTGGGGAGCAGTTTGTAGGGGTATCCCCCAAATTAGCAGTTCCAAGCCTGCTAGATTTCTTGAGCTACCAAAAAAGTAGTTTCCAGGGAATGACATTAAAATCCTGTTTAATTACCTATTTATTTCATCATTTCATAAAAGATTGAAAATTTTTTGACTAAAAGGTAGTATGGAACAATTATTTTGAGAAACGCTAATTTTTAATCCCTCCAGCTTTACTGACATAATTGACAAAAAAATTGTAAGATACTTAAAATGTAGAATGTGGTGATTTGATATATGTATACATCATGAAAAGATTCACCCATTGAGTTCATAACACAGCTATCACCTCACGTATTTACCTTATTTTCTTTGAGTATGACATTTAAGTTCTACTCTCTCAGTAAATTTCAATTATACAATGCAATGTTATTAAGTATAGCCACCATGAAATATATTGGATCCTCCAATCATATTCATCTTATAAATGAGTGCTTGTACCCTCTGGCCAAACTCTCCCTATCCCTCCTCATTCCCAGCCCCGGCAACCACTTTTCTACTCTGATTCTATGAGTTTGACTTTTTAAAAAAAGATTCCATATATAAGTGATACCACGTATGCGGGTACTTGTCTTTCTTTGTCTGGTGTATTTTACTGAGCATAATGATCTCCAGGTTCATCCATGTTGTCTCAAATGACAGAATTCCCTTCTTTTTTAAGTTGAATAATATTCCATCATCTGTATGCCGTGTTTCCTTTATCCATTCATCCCTCAAAGGACACTTAGGCTGTTTTAATACCTAGGCTATTGTGAATAGTCCTGCAATGAATGTAGGAGTACAAATACTTTTTTGCTATAATGATATCGTTTCCTTTGGTTACATGACTCAAAGTGGGAATGAGGGACCATATGGTGGTTCTATTTTTAATTTCTTGAGGAACTTCCATACTGCTTTCCATAGCAGAAAGGCAAATTCTTTAAACAACATACATTCAGCTTTATGAAAATACCACTTTTTAAAAATTTCACAGCAGCAAAATTTTCAGCATAGAATAGTAACTGTAGGGTTACTACTCCAGTGCTTATTGAGATGGCTGGGAGGTATACTGGTGGCTGGAGGATCGTCCCAGGCAGGGATTCTCAGGCTCACAGGCCATCACTTGGTTGGGAGTGTGGCTAGTCAGCTGGCTGTCTAAACTAACCAGAATTTGTGCATATCTGTGGACCTGATGAATTGTGAGATACTTCTCCTGGTTAATGATATTCTTTTTTTTTTTTTTTTGGCTTTTAACTCAAAGAATTTTATTACATTTATAGCTGTACAACAATCATTATAACCCAATTTTATAGCATTTCCATCCCATACCCCCAGCCCATCCCTCCCCCAACAATCTGTCTCCTTTGGTAACTGTAAGTTTTTCAAAGTGGCTAATGATATTCTGATCATAAATATTATCACAACTACCTTGCTAAGGGAAAGTCAAGTTAGATGAAAACTGTTGAGTATGCAGAAATATTTATGATGTGGCAATTCAGTTTGTAGGATAATTCTGTGGTTCTCTCTATAAGGTTGTAATTTTGAATCAAATTTAAATTGTAATTTTCCCTTTTTTTTTTTTTAGGGCTGCACTTGCAGCATATGGAAGTTCCCAGGCTAGGGCTTAAATTAGAGCTGCAGCTGCAAGTCTACACCATAGCCACAGCAATACTGGATCCTAGCTGCATCTGTGACCTACACCACGGCTTGAGACAACTCCAGATCCCTAACACACTGAGTGAGACCGGGGATTGAACCTGCATCCTCATGGACACTATGTTGTGTTCTTAAACTGCTGAGCCACAATAGGAACTCCTAAATTGTCATTTTCAAAATATCTGTTACTGGCGTTTTATGTTTCTGTTTATGAGGAAGATGCCAAAAAAGCTGTTTTGTGTTTTAAGTATAATACAGGTCATTTGATTGTACTAGTTAGGATTCTTTGTTATAACAACAGAAATAAACTTGTGTTAAGTAGATGAGGACATTCTATTGAAGGACATTGGGCAGGGCCCAGAAATGACAGGAAGTCTAAAGAGCCAGACTTGGGACAGGGATAAGAATGCAGGGAGGCTGGGCAACCAGGACCTAGTCAAGGTCACGCCCTGGAACAAGTTGCTGGGCACTGTTGCCACCGGTGTCGGTGTCTCAGTCTGGGCTCCTGGTGATGCTGTGTGCTGCTGACAATTC
Source organism: Catagonus wagneri (assembly GCA_004024745.2). NCBI lineage: Eukaryota > Metazoa > Chordata > Mammalia > Artiodactyla > Tayassuidae > Catagonus > Catagonus wagneri. Next base: position 3,275,261 of record PVHT020000108.1, read on the forward strand.
TTCCAGAGTCAGTCCTTTCTGCTTTGCTTCTTTTATCACCAGATAAAGAGTTACAGGTGAGGGCATTCAGAGTGGCTTAGAGTCACACAAGTTGTCACCAGTGTGTAAGGGTAGGGAAGGACTTGAAGGAATCCCTCAAACAGTGGAAATGGGACTAAGCAGCCAAGAAATTAAACATCCACACATGACCATGGGATAAGGCTATGCTTCTATTTTATTAAAAACCTCAAATTAAAATCCTAAATATTTAGTATACAAGTCCACATCCTGCTTGTTATGCCTTTTGCTGGAATCTTCAATTCACCCACCCCTACAAATCCTCAGGACATGATGTGTTCAGGCTCCTCAGATCCTCTGGATTGTTCCTTGCCCTCTTAGCCCACTGTCTGGCTCTGGGTCTTTGTTTCTTTCTTCCAAAGATCATCCTTCTCACAGTGAGGCTGAGAGGAGTTTACAAAATTAAAGAGATTTAACTGAATAATCAAAAACTCATCAAAAGTGATTATAACTGAGAAAATCCAAATCGACACCACAGACCTGGTTGCTGTTTGAAGGAAGCCCTGTCCGTGAGTTACCACCTAGGACTCCATCATCAGCCCCACACTGCCGCCCTGTTGCTGGTGCCTCCTCTCTGTCCTTGAGCTTGGTTCTCTTTCTTTCCTAAAAGGAAAATAATCTGTGAGATCAAACTTGGTTAACAGAGAATAATACGCTAATGTGTATAGAGTGATCATCACCTTCTAGATTCTGTTCTACATTTCTTATTTATCAACCCACAGAACCCTCAGGTTGACCCATGAAGAGGACTGTTACTCAGTTTTATGGATGAGAACACTGAGGCACAAAGATATTGGTTAGATGTGGAGAAGTCACCTAGCTAGTAAAGGGGAGAAGCTAGGATTTGAACCTAGGCAATACTAACTCCTTGATCTGCCTGTATGACCACTCAGTGATGATTTATCAAGATGGTTTCCCATAAAAATATTGATCAGAATAACCAGCTGAGCTGTGTAGCAGCACCAGTCTGTCATCTCTGTTCCACAATGTGATCTTTGCTTTATCTTTGCATGAACAGAAAGTTCATTGAAAGGGTTTTCTCCTATCCTAAGTGCAGTTTGCACCCAGAGTTGAGGACTTCCTTTCCAGAAAATAGAAAACCTACTGGCAAACTTAAAAATAACAATTTGCTTTAGCTCTGGCCTATAATTCTTCACCTACAAAAAAATCCTAGGCTCAGAAAGATTCCTACCACCTTGTTAAACATGGCAGGCCTTTCTCCAGATGGTAAATGCAAAAACCTAAAAGAGGAACAACAGTCATTAGGCAGCAAGAAGGTCAAGATAGAAATAAGATATGACCTATTTCACTGATATCCTTTTATTTATTTGAAGTACAGAAGTTTCCATCCCCAACATTTCCCTTTTGTGTGTAGGACTGATTGCTGGAAGTTTTATGCTAACGCCCACTCGTGTGCTTGCATTGAAATAGCACCTTGCTTTAGTGATTTAATACATTCAGATATCAATACGTGCATACGATTTGTCAATTTGAAATCACCATGCTGTGTTTTGAGTGTGACACGTAGCTCCATTGTCAAAAGATTGCTAGCAAAAATGGTCTTTGAGCCGTGTGAAGACAACCAGGAAATCTGGAAGGGCAAGTCTCTCTTTTCTTCTTTTCATATTTATTCTTTGGTTAACAGACACGGCGTTGCATGTGAGGCTGTTTAAGATTCGCCATCCTGTTTAAATTTTGAGAACAGGCTTTTATATTTGTTTTTAAAAGCCCTTCTTTCTTGGATGGGTTCCTTGGATGACTCTTGCTTTAGTGTGAATAGTGGTCCTGGCTTCTTTGAAATCCTTTGATCATGTTAATGTTCAAGAGGGCCCATAAATGAAAGGGTTTCTGAGAGGACGGTGGCTCCTCATTAATCCCACACAGCATTCATTCCATCTCAACCATCAGAGACAATTCAGGGAGGGAGCCTGGCATTAAGAGGGGAAATGAACACACTTCTCACACTTGATAAAGATCTGTATTAACTGTATGAAAAATGAGCCAGGCACCACACTGATGACTCTGACAACAAAGTAGCAATAAAACAGATGATTAAAAATGAAGAAGCCTGGCACTCTTTGGTAATTGGGAGCAGAACTCTTAACCTTTGTGGTCATGTACATATTTGTCTGGAGATGTTTAAGCTGAAAGTTGTTGTTTGTTGTGTTTTTGGTGTCTCTTGAGATTTGCCTTATCGGGAGGGATCGAGTCTGATTCTGTGTTTGGATTGGGCTCAGTATATCATTAAAGTTCAGTAAAAGTTTGCAACGACCACATTATTTAGAGGACTTTGAAGCTGATGGAGGCAAGCAGGATACCCAGCTACTCCTCTGGCGCCACATTGCCAGATGGGAGAGACAGTAGAAATGGCAGCTCTGAAATAGCTTATGGTCCTGGTCCAATAAATCCTCAGGGCTCTGGTGTCTCCTGCTTTATTGTCTTACTTTGTTAAAATCAATTCCTTTCCTTCCTTCTTAACACCACCATTTATTTATTTATTTATTTATTCATCCTGTTTTTATTCTTTGGTTAACAAACACCAACAAATACAAACAAACAAAAACAAATACTTAGTGGATACATTTTAGAAATCATGCTCCTTGTGGTGTGCTGACCATTCAGTGATGAAGAAAATGCACATAAACCTTGTGTTCATGAGCTTAGATTTTCCCCAGAGGATGCATCAGAACCAAAGAGAATTATTCAACCTATACCTTGGAATTGGGTCATACTGCATAGTATTTAAGCCTGGGTAGCATCACACACACACACACACACACACACACACACACACACACACACACACACACAGGCACACATATAGTGTTTTTTAGGGCCATACCAGCGGCATATGGAAGTTCCCAGGCAAGGGGTTGAATTGGAGCTGTGGTCGCAGGCCTATACCACAGCCACAGCAATGCCAGATCCGAGATGTGTCTGTGACCTACACCGCAGCTCATAACAATGCCAGATCCTTAACCCACTGAGAAGGTCCAGGGACTGAACTCTCATCTTCATGGATACTAGTCGGGTTCTTAACCTATTTAGCCACAAAGGGAATTCCTGGGTAGCTAACTCAAATTTAGGTATGTTAATAGGGAGAACTTAGGATGTAACATAATTACTTATAGATCTTTAATTCTGGGATAGTTAGTAGACAATAGATGTCAGATTTTAAGGGGTAAAAAAATTCCTTTCAGTGTGTTTTTGCCTCACATTCAAGTTCATCAAATGCAAACATTTTCTTCACTATAAATGAAGCAGAGACTTTAGGTTATAATTGTTTGTTTCTTTTGTGGTCATATTTCTTCTTCATGTATACTTTTTTTTTACTGAAGTATAGTTGATTTAAAATGTGCTAGTTTCAGGTGTACAGCACAGTGATTCAGCTATATATATAATATGTAATATCATATATATGTGTATATATATATATATATACACATATATATGATTTGTTCAGATTCTTTCCTCTTATAGGTTATTACAAAATATCGAGTATTGTCCCTTGTGCTATACAGTAAGCCCCTGTTGGTTACCTGCTTTATATATAAAAAATGAGTCAGGGGATAATTGTAAGATGATTTCTCAGGCTGATACAGCTATATCCCAATAATGCTGTCCTCAGCTGCTTTTAAGCTGTTGAGGTTGCTCTTCTCAGTACTTATTCAGTAAGTATTATTGCTGCTGACAATTTTCGAATGAAGAAGTAGGTACCAAGAAGTTAAATAATTTGCTCAATGTCACACAGCTAGTAAATTGAAGTTCTTTCACATGAGAAATCTTCTCAAAAAGTGGTGAATCTACTGTTGGTTCATTCAGGGGATCTGCTGTGTCAGGACACTGGGTTGCTATCTCTGATATCCTCTTGACTTCATGCTCACAGCATAGGTGCCATCATTTCAAGCATCACATCCCCACACAACTATGTCCCAAGCAGGTGTCAAAGAGAAGTTGAGAGAAGGTCCCAGGAGAGAAGGAAAGGACTTAGAATGTGGAGATGGTGCCTGTAAATTAAATGCTCTCAACTTTATGCCTTTTAGGGCTAAAACAGGGCTAGCTGTGACTGCAGTTAGCAGCTTGCCCACACACATGTAGCAAACATCAATATGCAACACAAAGGCAGAAAGGAGTGAAGGTAGGAACGCAGAGACTCCTCATATCTCTGGATATAGTATTATTATAGAACCTGTTTATTGTTGTCATTATATGTCTGGTCTCTCCTGCCAGACTGTGCTCTTATTATGGGGAGAGAGACTGGGACTTGGTGCCTTTTTTTTTTTTAATGGCTGCTCCTGTGGTATATGAAGTTCCCAGGCCAAGGATTGAATCAGAGCTGCAGCTGCTGCCTATGCCAGATCCTTTAACCCACTGTGCCGGGGCAGGGATTGAACTCGTGCCTCTGCAGCAACTCAAACCACTGCAGTTAGATTCTTAACTCACTACTCCACAGTGGGAATTTCATGACCTGGTCAACTTTGCAGCCTCTGGCACAGCCAATAAAGAATTGGGCTCTTTATTGGGTCTTAAGCCTCTATCCTTTCCCTTTGAAAAGGATCTGCTGGAGACAGTGAGCTTCATTGGCTCAACCACCAAGTCGTGTCTGCCTTACTCTGCTCTCTGAACTGGGTGGACTAATGGATGACTCATTATTGTGGGTAATAGAAGCCACAACCCAACTGCTTTGTCTTTTAAAGAAAAAGACTTCATTCTCTTTTGCAATAGCTTTACCAATTTAACATATTAATATTAGCACATCTTGAATTGTCTTAACAGTGTGCTGCATTTAAAAAAAACTAATATTAAAAAAAATCCGCAGAAAACTTAATTTAGCCTTCACTTTTGTCTCTCAGTAGGGTCCTAATGGAAATTCCTTTATATACAGCAAAACTACCTAAAATTCTCTTTCCCATCTCTGCCAGCACCTTGCATATCACAGTATAGCAGCTACACCCAATCTCTTCCCATCTCACCCTCAAAGTTCTTAAAGGCTTAACATGTGCAGTCTCCTATTTTTTTCTTTCCCTCAGGCTCTATTTCCCTCTCTCTGTCCTTTTATCTTTTTTTGTATGAATGTTGTTTCTTTGGAATTCTTTCAGTTTTCCTGACAAACACAACCTATGAATCTGGGAAATATCTGTGCATTAATATTTTTGAACTTCATTACAAAGGAGAAGGATATAAGATTGCAGGCACTTAACTTGAAAATGAAAGGATGTCCCACATCAACTGCTTTGTGTACAGGCTTCCCTAAAACTTCTTTTCTAGGTCAAATTTCATAACCTCTCTTTATCTCAATGTTCTCATCTGGTAAATACGTGTAATGACTGTACGTACCTTAACAAGATGATTGTAAATGTTAAAACAATTAAATGTAAATTACTACATGTAAAGAATAGTCCAAGATAAAAGGTAAGTACTCATAATATGATATAAATGCAGCTAGAGACAGAGCTAGAGTTAGGCTCTTTATTGGGTCTTAAGCCTCTAGCTTGGTAGCTTCAAAAACGGTTTTATATGAATCCAGGGTTTATTGTTCCTTCTGTATTTTCAGCCTCTATTTAAGATGATTTCTATACTCGGTGGTGTGTGGGAGCAGGCTTGTACTGGCTTGAGAGTGTGACTTATTCTAATTTATCATAAGGAGAGATAAATTGGGAATATATATTGATTATGCTATTCTGTTGAGGGAAGGATCAATGCTTTTTTTTTTTTTTTCCTGCCCTGTGGCATATGGGGCTCCTGGGGCAGTGACCAGATCTGAGCCTCAGTCTCCACTTAAGCCATAGCTGTGGCAATGCTGGATACCCAATCCTCTGTGCCGGGCAAGAGATGGAACCTGTGTCCCAGGGCTCCAAGATGCCACTGATCCCATTACGCCACAGATGTAGCTCCTGGTGCATTTTTAAAATGTGAACTTTTGATTATTGTGTTCACATCATAGTGTATGGGCATCCTTTATAGTTCGGTTTTGAGAGTTTTTCTGGCATTATTTTGTAAAGTATGTATAAAAGATACTGTTTGAAATTTTGATTATATTTTTATATTTGCCAAGTAGAAGTTTGATTAAGAAGGTCATTGTATTTGATTTGATTGTAATTCAACACAAAATTAAAACAAACAAAAGGATATTGCTAGTGTGACATTTATCTCCAACTGCAAAGTCAGTGGTAGCTTGAAATGATGTCAGTTCTTTCATTAGGGAAATCAGCATATACTACAGGTAAGGACTTTTCCCTCCAGAGAGCCAGCTGTTTAACATTTACTAGCACACTACTGCTTATAACTCATATTTTCTTGGTTTGACTGGACCAGGGGTAGGCAAATTTTCTCCAAAGGGTCAGAGAGTAAACATTTTAGGCTTTGTGGGTCATCCTGTCTCTGTCACAACTACTCATTTCTGACCTTGGAGGGTAAAATCAGTTGTAGACAGTAGGTAAACAATGGGCATGGCTGTGTTCTGATGAACTTTTTTCATAAAAACAGGTAGCAGACTGAGTATGGCCAATGAGACATATTTTGCCCACTTCTGTATCACTGATTTCCACTAGTCTCGCTTCTATTTTGTTTATTCGTTCTTTTGCTTCCTGTATTCTGCTATTGATTCCTTCTAGTGAATTTTTCATTTCAGTTATTATATTGTTCATCTATGTTTTTTCTTTAAATATATTGCTTTGTTAAAAATTTCCTGTAATTTCTGAATCTTTACCTCTAGTTTTTCTCCTGAGCTCTTGGGTTATCCTTGTTATCATTACTCTAAAGTCCTTTTCATGTAGGTTGTTTATCTCTACTTCACTTAGTTCTTCTCGGGTTTTGTCATGTTCCTTTATCTGGATCATATTTCTCTGCCATTTCATTTTGTCTAGCCTTCTGTGTTTGTGGTCTCCTTTCTGCAGGCTACAGACTCTCTTGTTTCTGGTGTCTGCCCCGTCTCATTGTGGCTTCTTCTTTGTCTTTGGATATAGGATATCCTTTTTCAGTAGCTTCCAGTCTATTTTGTTGTTGGTTGTTCAGCAGTAGTTGTAATTTTGCTTTTTTTTCTTTGGTGAGAGGAGGTGAGGTTGAGTCCTTATACTCCACCACCTTGTCTATGCCTCTTTCCTGGTCCCTCCAGTCCTGTGCACAGCCCATTTGCCTGTTTCTTGCTTCACTTTCCCTGTCTAGGTCATGAGATATCTTTGTCATTTACATTATTTTAAATCACTATATTGATTTATTTTTTCCTACCATACAAGCTATTCAGCCTTTCTATACCACTTGTGAAGACCTTTAGGGTTGAGACCACTGCCACTGTTTCTCTGGTATTTTCCCCTTGTCCAAAGCAGCTGGCAGCACTTTCAAGTCTCTCTGCCCTGCTGGCCAAAGAAGCTAGACTGTCAAGGGAGATAGCTTCCTGATTCTCTTCTAGCATTGGGGGAGAGAGAGAGCAGTCTGTGGTCACAGTAGGAAAGATTACGTAACAGGACACTCATGACCTGAACTTACTCTGACACAGGGTTTTTTTTTTGGGGGGGGGCTGCACTTGTGGCATGAGCAAGTTCTCGTGCTAGGGGTTGAATCAGAGCTGCAGCTGCTGGCTTACCCCACAGCAAGGATCGAACCAACAAGGGCAGGGATCGAACCCATATCTTCACGGGCCCTATGTCAGGTTTTTAACCCTTTGATCCACAGTGGGAACTCCTTTACTCTGACAGGTTTGAGTGTTGTCTGCTTTAAGGTACTCATGCTGTGTTGTCCTCCATGAAGGGATATTTGATGGACATATTCTTAGGAATTAGACATGACCTCAGTTAACTCAATTATTTGGTGGTTAGGAGTCACAGAAAGTCACTCTGGGTATTTTAAGTAAAAATAGAATTACTTAGAAGGAGATGTAGCTCTCAGAAAATTGACAGGAAGAATGAAGAACCAGGGCTGATAGGTGCAGGCCCAGGCATCTCTGCTGAGTCTCTTTAGGGGGATCTGTTTTGTCTTCTTCTATCTGAGGTGTTGAATTAACTCCAGAGGTTTCTTTGGTGTGTGGGGCCTTTTGGTAATTCAGAGCCCTGGGAGAGAAGTTGACCGAGTTGAGCATTGCTCTGGCCAGGCTCTGACTACCCTGAGAAGAAAGACTCAGATGGATGGAACATCAGAAACCCTTGGCTTCAGCAATGGGGAAGCCAGCATACTGTCAGAAAGGAGGAAATAAAGCCTGGGCATCCAAAGCACACTTCAGTAATTTTCTTAATTGAGCAGTGGAGAGATGAAAAACATGAGCTTGGATTTGGCCCCATGCATGGGGTGGAAACAGCTGCCAACATAATGTCATAATAGCAGCTAAAAGCAGCTGGAGTCAGAAAAACGTAGTGAAAATCTAGCTCTATCATCCATGAATTGTGTGACTCCAAACAAATTATTTAACCCATCTGAAACTCAGTTTCTCACTATGTAAGAAGGAACATAGCTCTGTGGTCAAGATTAAATGAAGTAATGTGCATGAAACCTACCCAAGCCTGATGCTCTGCCCACAAGTCCTAGCATTATTACTGGAACTTTGCTGGACTGCCAGCCCTGAAATCTGTCACCTCTCATTGTCTGTTCTTCAAAGTGAGCAGATGAACATCAAGCTTTCTGAGCTGTTGCCCAGTTGATATTCTACACGTGGACACATTTGTTTACAGAAAAGTTTAATTATTGATCTCTTTGTGAATAAGTGCACCATTCATCTAATACACAACTTCCATGTCATTTTAAGAAACATTTATTAGCACACAGCAGTCCTTGGATGAGTGCCTCAAGGCCTTTCTTAGAAGCTCACAGTCTGTTGCCATGGAATAGCTTTTTGAAGGTTGGGAAACTATAAACGACACGTCTCATGGTGGAAATGAAGATGGGGCTTAGGTACACAAAACAGTACCATGTGAAAGGAAATTATCATGAACATAATTGTAATCAGCTTCCTGCTCAAGTACATTAGAACCTGTTAGAGTTTAGTTAGTTAACACACGTTAAGACATCTCACCATTTAAATCATTTACCTTGATATAAGGCAACAACACATAGGGAACCTTGTTAGAACATTGCAATATCGATCTTAACTTGATTTCTTGCCCCATGTCTCCATTTTAAGCAATTTCAATCACAGATCCCACAAATAGGTTTTATTCTCTCTATTTTTCGCAAGTACTCAGTTGTTCTCAATTGCCTTTGAATAAATTCCATTCTTCAATTCATCCTGTCAATCATTTATTCAGCTCTTACTCTGTTCTAGTGCACCAGGCACTGCGGATACAATGATGACTAGAATACAGTCCCTTCCTCCCAGAAGTGAACAGAATAGTGTGTGTGGGGAAACATACCTGAAAAACATGACGATGCATTGTGTAAACATTTTAATAGTCTTCTATACAATCGCTTTTGGGAGCAGAGAAGAGTAAGAATTTATTGCTGCTTGGAGAGTGCAGAGGAGGCTTTCAGTCCAGGCCAAAAAAAAAAAAAAAGAAAAGAAAGAAGAAATAGAGAGAGAGGGAGACAGAAAGAGAGAAAGGGAGGAGTGAGAGGGAGAGAAGGAAGGATTTTCTAGGAAACAGAAGGTATAGAACTGTAAAAAAAAGCATGGTGTCTTCAGGAATGCGTAGAAGTGTACTGTGGCTGAACTGGGGTGCATAGGAGGTGAGTGGGAGTGGAGTGGCAGAAAATGAGATTGGACAGAGGCTGTATTTACATGACAAGCTAAAGAGCTAGGATTTCATTTTCAGAGACAGTAGAATGCTTAATGAGTGGTTGGACGTGATTTATAAACAGAAACATCATTCTGTGGTACAGGGAAGGGTGACTGCAATAGGCAATATGTGCAATAGGCAATGCATGCAATAGGCAAACAGAGATTAGTTAGGACAAATTTGATGCAAGTGCTAGAAAAATATTTTGAAGTAGAAAGAAATCATACTGGAAGAATATAAATACCCATTAGTAGGCAATGGATATGTACACTGTACTATAATCATATGGAATCATTCAGCAGGTAAAATGATTGAACTACATCTGTGTATGCGAAAATGGATAAACTTCAAAATCACAAAAAAGGTGAAAATTGATCTATAGAGTAACATTCATTTAATGTCATATATTATCATGTCTGTATATATGTAGTAAAAATATAAAAATAAGAATACAAAAGATATGTGCCTAACTCTTGATGGTGGTTACCTCCTTAGAGGGAGGGAGTCTACTGGGATCAAGTAGGAGCATTCACGGCATCTGCATTATTTTAGAATCTAAAAGAATACCCCATGATTTTAAACAAGTCAAGTGAAATAAAATATGTTAAAATCAAATGCGAGTTAACACGAGCACCATTGTGTTTATACTTTTAATGCTTCAAATTTTTCACACTATAAGGATGTTAATCTTCACAACGTGTCTTGGAAGTAGATTCTGTTATCGTCCCTTTTTCACAGATGATATGCAGAGCGGTTAACTTGGCCAAGACCCCCCAGCTGGGAAGTGGCAGGGCTGAGATTTGAACCCATGTTTTGGCTGTGGTTATTTAGCCCATGTTCTCCGTATTGCTTTTCCCATACTGAAAACCATACCAGATATATTGTAAAAAACAATGAATGGGAACCTTTCCAAAGAGCATGAAAAGGTGAGCCCAATTTCCCCTTCCATGTCTGGCCCATTTCCACAGTGTGCTGCTCCTCAGAGGTACTTCTCATATCCATTTTTGTTTTCAGTTTTATTTCTTAATCCATCAACTTTAAAACTCATCAAAGTTTCACTAGGAAAGATGATGAGGACATTACAACACTTACATTTTCCTTTCCTATCCTTCCCCTCACAGCTCTTCATCACACATGAACTTCTCTCATATAAATGAAGACACATGAATTATTTTGGATTATTGAAAGCTCTAACATTTACATTCTATTTTGTAACTCTGTATTTTTCATGCTTTCTTAAGTTATCCAGACACTACAAAATAAATTAAGAGCATTTTATCAGTAAGACATGTTAATATTATTCAACATAAACTCAAAGATGGTTTGTACCACAGAGAAGGAGATGCATGCTGTTTTGCTTGACCTGGGCACCCGGAAATTAAAAAAAGTAAGAGTAAAATTAAAATTGGTACAACATAGTAAATAAACTATACTTTAATAATAAATGAATTTAAAAAAGAGAGTTAAGAGCAAATACATTCCCCTATGTTTGATCGAAGAATGCCACATTTTAATTTGCTTCATGTTTTGCCATCGGGTTTCTTCTATTGCTTTTAAGTTTTCTGATGTTTCTTTTTGTAAGAGAGAGAAGTTAAACAAGTGCCTTCAACTTACCACCAAAACAGTTCACCTTTCTAATCATACTATATATTAATGCTGTGATAAGGTGATGTTCTTGTTTTCTTTAGGGGTTTCTTGCTGGTACCCTCTCCCCTCAACTCCTGCTCTGACCCTGGCTAGCTGCCCTTTATGCTGGCTTAAAGATCATCATCCCATCTAATGAGACTCTTTTGTTCTTGGATCTAAAAAAGAGCGGATATTTTTCATTTCTGGGGAGAACAATCTCAAGTAAATTTTTTAGAAAGAATGCTCAAGAGAGGAGTTCTTCTTATGGCTCAGTAGTAATGAACCCGACCAGTAACCATGAGGATATGGGTTTGATCCCTGGCCTCACTCAGTGCGTTAAGTATTTCTGTGAGCTGTGTTGTAGGTCGCAGATGTGGCTCAGATTCAGTGTTGCTGTGGCTGTGGTGTATGCCGGCAGCTACAGCTGAGATTTGACTCGTAGCCTGGGAACTTTCATATGCCATGGATGCGGCTCTTAAAAAAGAAGAAGGCTTGAGAGATAAACATTTCTTTGTCATTGAGGTCTTTACTTTGTCCCCCCATTGATTAATAGTTTAACTGAGTCTAGAATTCTAGACTTTTGGAGTTAGAGTATGTTTTTTTTTTCTCAAACTATCGAAGATACTGATTTGAAGTTTTCGTTATCGATTTGAAGTTTTCGTTATCTTCTAACATTTATTGTTATGAATGGAATTCTGAAGACAATACATTTTCATTTCTTTCTAGTCAACCTGTTTATATCTCTGGAATCTTGGGATCTTCATCTATGGTGTTCTGAAATTTCATGAGGTCGTGTACAGCTGGATATACTTTTTCATTCCTTGTTCTTGACATTTAGTAGACTTTCTGTCTAAAGAATTTCTTTCTTTAGCTTTAGAGAATTTTCTCAATTTCTATCTCTCTGTTTTCTGTTTTCCTAGAACTTCTATACTAGATATCTTGGACTAACTCTTTATATCTCTGCTTTTTCTCCTGTACCTATTTCTTTTTATTATTATTTTATAGTCTAGGGGCATTCCTTGACTTTTTCTTCCATTCTTTCTGTTGTGCTTAAAATTTTATCACTTAATTCTTGTCTCACATTCTTGTTTCATATTTAGCTTTTATTTTCACATTTATTTCTTGTTTTCTTATTCCCTCCTCATGGCAGCCTGTTGTTGATTTATGGATGCAAAATGTTTTCAAATGTTTGAGGATATTCAACTTTTTGAAAATTTCTTTTATGCTTCCTAGCTGCTATTTCTGCAGAAATCTTGTGTTCTACTCCTTCCTATTTATTTATTTTTCATTTTTCTTGTTTTTTCTTTAAATTATGCTTCCTAGTTTTCTCTTAATATTTTGTAGTTCAATGGGTCTATCCATCATATCACCCTAATCCAGGAGATAAATATAAAGAGCTTTAAATTTCCAACTCCTTTCTTGGTTTTGCTGGCAGATTTTACAGACTGAAGGTAGGTGGTCAATCAAGGGTCATACAACTTTCTTGACTGCTTCTTTTGTAAATATTACAGGTGATCAATCAGTTCATTTGGAATGTGGGAGTCTTGGGTTTCTATTGTCTTTGGACCTCAGCTGAAAGTGAAATAAAAAGAAAACTCTGGCATCCTTTAACTCAGGAGCACAGAGCCAACGATGAGAAATAATGGTTAAAATTTGCAATAACTGAATGTAATCTTTAGCAGATTTCTCATTAAGACAGTCAGTTGTTAACAGTGGTCCAGCATGAGTCCATTTTGAAAAGTGCCCATCTGCTCCTCATAGACCGAGAGAGCCTGAGGGACTGGGTTTGAGATTATTCAGGCAGGAAACTAGTGCACTTTAGATGGAATGCAACTTCTCTTGCTCTCTCTTCCCCTGGCCAAAATAAAAGAGGGATGTTTTGATTGTGAAAAGTTGGGCAATTTCCATTTAAAAAATGGAACTAATTGCATTCTGCCCAAATAGACTAGACCATATTTGAAGGATTAATAAAGTGAGCAGGGATGGAGCTGATCATTCAGAGAGGGCTTTAAATATTCTGAAGGCAAAATATCTTCACTGGCTATTTATTCAGCTTTTTAGAGTCAGCTGTACTATAAGAGAGTTTTTATTAAGATCTGCATGAAGGAAGATAAACTTTTTCGATTTTAATTAGGCTCTGAGACTGTGTCCTCAGTTATTTTGTGCCTCAGATAACTATCGATCTGTCTTTACTAGCTCTTACAATCAGACTCTTTTCTCACCCTATGCTTTTATTAGATCTCAGTGTTTCTTTTTTATGAGAAGTTTCTAAGGTTTAAATTTTACCACATCCTCAAAGATTTTGGGTTGCTATTTTTGGCTTATGTTTCATAAGATCACAAATGAATCTATAGCTAATGGGTTTTTGACTCCTGTTAATATTTGCCTAACTATATCCTAGGGGGCTGGAGCTTATGCTCACTTTTGTCAGAAATGATGTTAAGTTATCTGCTGGTAAGAGTGAGCGTAGAAGACAGGATTTAAAAAAAATCATCAACTAGCCACAAGTCATCAGTATGATTAAGGCATATAAATCGTGATACTTTAGTGGGTTTTTTTTTTAACATTTCCCCCTGCAGAATGAGAGCGAGAATTAGACAAAAGTTTGAATAATTATATTAATTGAAAAACTATTCATCAATGCCATCAATAATCAAATTCAACCATATCACAATAGAAATTATTTTCATTCTAAATCATGACTTTTTATGAAACCATCCTCATTAGGTTTATATGCTAACACAGTACCATAAATTCAGGTTGTTATAGCAACACACATGAAATCCAGCCCCTCTTTGCCTCTTATCCATGAAGCTGATTATATTTATGAGTTTGCCTTGTGGTTTTATAATATGCAGTCTCATCCTTTCTTAGACTCTTACCTGCAGATGTTACCTTCCTCCTTTACTTTTGTTCTGTTGACACAATTTGTTATACTTTTGCTTTTCTGTGAATCCTGATCTAATTCCTTTCTTCCACAGAAGCTATGTGATGCTCAGGGTATGCATGGCCTTAACTGCCTGGGTCTCTCACTGACCTCATGGTCCAGACCTCTAATCCAACTGGCCTCCTCTATGTGCTGTTGACAACCAGGCCTATAAAACATCCCACCAGGAGCTAGCAGAAGCTGGTAGAGACAAGAAAGGATTGTCTTCTAGAGCCTTTGGAGGGAGTGGCCCTAGTGACAACTTCATTCCAGACTTCAGTCTCTAGAACTGTGATAGCATAATTTTCTGTTTAAGCCATGTGGTAATTTGTTATGGCAACCTTAGGGAGACAAGTTACAACCTATATCTTAATTACAGCTTCTTGGAGAAGATAGATGTATCCATAACTAACAAATATAATAAAGGGTTGAGAGCTATATTCATTTGACAAATATTTTTTTAAGCGTCTACAATGTGCCAAGCACTGGGAATACAGAAATGAATGCCACACACAAATATCCTCGCCCTTAGAGGGCACAGTTCAGGGCGGAGGAGACAGGTAAAACATCAAGACAAACAAGCAAACAAGCAAACAATATGGCAACTTAAAAGATGAAAGTTTTATGAGGAAAAATAAAGCAGAAAAACAGAGGAGTTCCCAGGATGGAGAGCTTGTCATTTCAGATGATGTGTTAGGAAAATTTTCAACCATAGATAGAGCAATTTCACAAAGACCTTAAGTGAGGAGGGAGAAAGCCATGCGGCTCTCTGGGGGAAGAGCAGAGAGAATGGGAAGCACAGTGGTCCTGAGGCAGCAAGAGTAAGGGGACATTTGTTGTTAGCATGCAGTGAGTGAGCGGGAAGGTCACAGGAGGTCAGATCAGATGTGGGTGATGGTGATTAAAGCATTGAATCCACAACTGGAACTTTGGCCTTTACTAGTGAATCTAATTGGAAGTCATGGGGCCGGGGTGGGGGGAGGTTGGGCAGAGAAGTTAGATGCTATGACATATATTTATCTTGCAAAGTTTTTACTGAACAGTATATGTCTCGTGTATGCATATATTAAACATAAATGTGTTACATATGTAAATATCGTTAAGTATACAGCTCAGTGGGTTTACTCAAAGTGAAAACTCAAAGTGTGTAACTAGCTTCTAGCTCAAGAAACCCACAATGTCTAAAATGAAAAAGTAGACAAAACCAAATGTTTGGCAATGATGTAGACCCATATACTATCATATACTGCTGGGTACATTATCAGCACCCAAAAAACTCCTCTGTGTTTTCTTGGTAGTCATAAAATCTGCCCCTTCCAAAAGGGTAACTTCTAATCTGACTTATAATGTAAAGAATTAGTTCTTCAGACTTGTGGTTGCCAAGGTGTGGGGAGGGAGTGAGAAGGGCTCCTAGTCTGGGGTTAGCACATGTGAACGGTTACATTCAGAATGGATAAGCAATGAGGTCCTGCTGTACAGCACAGGAAACCGTATCCAGTCTCTTGGGATAGACCATGATGGAAAATAATATAAGAAACGGAATGTAAAAAAAAAAATAAAAAGTTCTGGAATCAAATGGTATGTCCTATTTTGTGTCTGGCTCCTTTCATTCATTGTTGTGAGATTTGTGTAGCTGCTTAGTTTGTTCTCATTGCTGCATGGTATTTAATTATGTGACTCCAATTGTATTTATCCATTCAATTGTAGGTGAATTTATGGATTTTTCTGGGGTTTGCTATTATAAACAGTGCTTCTCTGAATGCTCATGTGTAACTTTAAGTGAACGTACATATACACTTTACTTAGATCTCTACCTGGGAGTAGGATTGTTGGGGCATAGAGTATGCTTACTTTTGGCTGATATTGTCAGTTTCCCACTGTGATCATACCCAGTGGTATATGAGAGTTTCAGCTGCTCTGCATACTTGTCAACATTTGGTTTTGTCTAGTTTTTCATTTTAGACATTGTGGTGGTGGGGCAGTAACACTCCATTGTGGTCTAATTTTTCAGTCCCCTAGTGAGTGTGGTGTTGAGCACCCTTCTTTACCCGCCTATTGGTCACCTGGATATATTCTTTCATGAAGTGTGGCATATTTGAGAGGCATTGCTCTGGTTGCTATGTTGAAAACAGGCTACACAGGAACAAGTACGGAAGCAGGAAGATTAGATAGGAGGCTAGTCTAAGAGTCCAGGTGACACTAAATGATGATGTGGTCTAGGGTAGTAACAGTAGAGGTGGTTAAAAAAAAAAAAAGGTTAGGTTCTGAGTGTAATTTGAAAGTAGACCAGAACACTTGCCCTGATGATAGTCATGACCTGCTGTGGTCTGGAAATAATAATGCGAGGACTATAGCTCAGGAAAAGAAAATGAACCAGAGATATACCACTTATTGTTTGCCCGATTTGGGGAAAGTTGTCTGGTTTCTTCATGCTTCCATTCACTCACCTGTAAAACAGAGACAATAACAGCATACATCTAAGAAGGTTGTTGGGGAGACTGAATAAGATAACAGTCTTTAGTGCTTATCACATAGCAAGCTATTAATAAAAGGTAGCTACTATTATGACTTGGGTTAAGTTCGGCCAACATAGCTAGTCCTGTGGAAAGGCCACAGATAACTACAACCCAACCAATGCACGAAGAAATTTTCCAGCCACTCACACTCAGCCTCCTCAAATAAGAGGTACTAGAGGCCTAAGGCCTCAATTCCTCTTGGGTCTATTCTATTTTCTTCTCCCTAAGTTTCAGGACATCTGTTGTGTAACTATCTCACAGCTGCATATGCCCAGTACCTTTCTGCTACACTGTCTTCTTCTGGGCATGGAAGCTGGGGTTGTTATCCCTTCCTAGGATCCTATCCTTCATTATTGCATCTATGTACTTGTATTATCTGTAACTATTTTGCCATCATTGTCTTATTTGCCTGACCTGTCCTTGGCTTTAATCATATTCCCCAGGCCTAGTAACTTTTTGATTGTCATCTGAGTTCTGAACCAAACAGGGTCTTGGTGTGGATTTATTTGTGATTGGATTTTTCAGCATATAGCCTCTGTGGCAACATCAAGTGAAATGTACAGACTCAGATGCATAATCTCTCCATAAAGTTTAGGATTCTCCACTACAACCTTCAGACCTGATGATCTTCCAGGTCCTGATGAGAACTGAATAAACTGAGGATCTGGACATGCACCACTTAAGGCCAAAGCTTGGTGTATCCACAGGCCCTCTACTGAGAAGCCCACTCACCTTCTAGTCCTGTCTGTTTGGAAAGCGAGCTGGTAGACCTCTCCTCCATTCCCCAACTCCCTGTCTCCTTCTGTCCCTACCTCTATCTCTCTCTCTTTCCTTTTCTCCCTCTCTTCATTCCTCTGCTATTAAATAACAATTTCATAGCTAATTTCACGACAATACTGCACCATTGTTTTACATCACACACCTTTAACTTATATATTATATAGCTCATTAGAATACCTATAGCATCTACTATATACCAGAGAATATTTTGGAGATTCACAAGTGATTCAAATACAATGCTCAAAGTTATTTAATTTTTTTTTTATGGCTCTACCTGTGGCATATAGAAGTTCCCAGGTTAGGAGTCGAATTGGAGCTGCAGCTGAGGCCTGCACAGCCATGGTAGCACTGGCTCCAAGCCACATCTGCAACCTATGGCTTGTGGCAACAGTGGATCCTTAACCCACTGAGCGGGGCCAGGGATCGGACCCACATCCTCACGGAGACAACACTGGGTTCTTAACCCACTGAGCCACAATGGAAATTCCAAAGTTATGTAGCGTTTTATGTGTTTTGCTTTCCTTTCATTTAAAAGAAAAGATCTTCAAGGTCAATGTACTTATTCAACTGTCTCCCATGGAACAATGGCTTGTACAAAGTAGGTATTGAGTAAATACCTTTTGATTGATAATCCATGTAAGTATGAGATGGGTTGTTTTTATTTTTTATCCTGAATGCCAGTATTATTTATAAGCTTCCCCGATTACATAAATCATTGGAGGTTAAGAATGTCCTCCTAATTTTAAGGGCATTTGTTTGTTAACAGGATAACAAAATATTTAAGTCTGGCATATTACTTTCCTTTTGCTGCTGTAAGAGATCACCACAAATTTAGAGGCTTAAACATATTATCTTACAGTTCTATAGGTCAGAGTTCTGAACTCACTTTCACTGGGCTAAAGTCAAGGTGTGGGCAGGGTTGGATCTTTCTGGAAGCTAAGAGGGGAGAACTCGTTTCCTTGCCTTTTTCAGCTTCTTGGCCACCTCTGTTCCTTGCCTTGTGGTCCCTTCCTCCATCTTCAAAGTGCCTTCCACTAACCTCTGCTGCCTTCATCACATCTCTGCTCCTCTTTGGTCATAGCATCTCCCTCTGTCTCTCTCTTGTGAGGACCCTGGTGATTATGTCATTGGGCTTCCCTGGGTAATCAGGGTACTGTCTCTGTTTCAAGATCTTTAATCCCCTTGCATCTGCAAAAATTGTTTTTCCATATAAGGAAACATATTCACAGAGTCTGGACATAAGAGTGTAAATCAGTTGGGGGTGGGTTGGCCTTATTTTTCTTCCTACACCTGGCTAATATCATTCAAACAAGAAGGCAAAGTGAAAGAAGAGTTACTTGAGGTACAGAATCACTCACTTGTGCAGGATTCTGAAGGTTAAATGAATCCACAGATGAACAAATGTGGGGAACCATGAGGGTTGCCAAGGGCTCATCTGGTAAGTAGTAAGTGGAGCTTGGTGATGTATGATGATTAATTACCATCTACATAGGCTGCCCCAGGTATAAAGACCTCATAATGCTAGAGATGCCATCAATGGTTTATTAGCTCCCATGGCGGAGGCATCTTAAATAGATGTGGTCTAATTGTTCATTTTTCATCTTCTTGAGTTTAACAAGTTTGGGTGTTTGCATGTATGCTTGGCAAACCTCTCTTTGTGCAAAGTTTTTTCTTGAAAAGTTGTATGTATATTAATTTTTTAAAATAAAATAAGTATTTAAATTAAGTTTCTTAACTACCACCATTTACGAAGAACCTTAGAGCAAATTTTACTAAAATGCCAATTATCAAGGTTAGTGAAGGAGATCGTCTAGGTACTCTGCAAGGTAAATTAGGAAAAAATCTATTTTTTAATTCAGATTAGAAGAGAATATTTTCTCGTGAACACACTCTGTGGCACCCAGGTTTGTAAGATGCAATGTCCTCTATTTTAGGAATTGTGAAATATTGGGCTGTAGGATTCAGGAAAATCTGTCATGAGAGCATTCATTTTTTTTTTTTTTTTGCATTTTAGGGCCCCAGGTGTGGCATATGGAAATTCCAGGGCTGGGGGTTGAATTAGAGCTGTAGCCGCTGGCCTACCCCACAGCCATAGCAACCTGGGATCTGAGCCACGTCTGTGACCTACACCACAGCTCTCTGCAATGCTGGACCCTTAACCAAGGCCAGGGGTCAAAACTGCATCCTCATGGATACTACTCAGGATTGTTACCGCTGAACCACAACAGGAACTCTGGTCATTCTTGATAATTAAGTCCAATCCTCCCCCACTTAGAGCACAAGTACTCGGAAGTAACACAAGTCAGTCCTGCCTTAAAGAGAGAAGGTTATTGGAGTTCCCTTCGTGGCTCAGTGGTTAACGAATCTGACTAAGAACCATGAGGCTGCGGGTTCTATCCCTGGCCTTGCTCAGTGGGTGGTGAAGGTTGCAGACGCGGCTCGGATCCCGCGTTGCTGTGGCTGTGGCTGTGGCGAAGGCCGGCAGCTACAGCTCCTGTTAGACCCCTAGCCTGGGAGCCTCCATATGCCGCGGGTGCGGCTCTACATAAAAGGCCAAAAAAAAAAAAAGACCAAAAAAGAAAAAAGAGAGAGAAGGTTATTTAGATTGCTTCCTGCTGTGACTAGAGGGGCTGAGCATTGAGAGGGCCTTGAGACTGAGGGAGGCATTTATAAGGAGGCCTGCAGTAGGGCTAGGCCACCAACTTCATCTACTGTCCAAGCCAAGTACAGGTGGTGGGAGTGTGGGGGGTGTGGGGAGGTGGGGGCCGCCTCGGCTGGGGAGGAGGCAGGGATCAAGGAACTTGCCCACGTCCCCTAAAATCTCCCAAGTCTGCATAACCTTAAGTTTAAGTTATCAGTGGAATTATCTCCCCAGCATAATACACTTATTTATTCCCAGCTCGTAAACATGACTGAAAAGAAATCTCTAAACACGTCTCAGACTCATTTCTTGCTGAGTCTCCCATGGTTGAAAGATCCGTGTAGTTCTTTCTTTCCTTCTCTCCTCCTCATTGCTCTGTCAGAAAGCTTATTAACGTAGGTATATTCCTGGCTCTTCTCCTGTATGAATGATTCAGAAATAAATTGAAATGTCAAGTTCTCTATGGCTTCTTGGTGATATTGAAATCTACCCGTTCCTATTAAATTTCCATCATCTAGTATTATTCAGGGACAAAAGATCAATTAATCCCTCTTCTTCTGCTCCTGAAAAACACCGATCACATGAAACCCTGCTATGTGAGCTCTTTAATCAAGGGAGTCAGCGAAGCACCAGGACATGGGGGAAAATGAGACCCAGGCATAGAAACAGGGGCCATGCCTCTTTATTAACTCAGCATATTATATGAAGAAGGGAAGTTCAGAAGATTTGATTGATAATCACTCAAGTATGTCTTTCCATAAGGAAGAAGAAGTTACTTCCAGATTTGAGTGAACAGCAGCTTTGGGAAAAAAAAAATGTATGACTTTATTTTCTGCGACAGAAGCTACCTTTATAGAAAGAGTAACCACCCCTTTTATAGCAGAACTAATATAAAATAAAAAGACTTTTTCATCATTACTTCCAACTACTCCCTTGGCACTTTTACAAGGAGAGCTGGGCAGTTATTGTTTCCGTCTCAAGATAAACGTAACGTGAAGTATCAATAAAAAAGTAATTATCATAATAATAATTATAATAACCCAAGCCAAAATAATAACAATGGAAGTAATAATCATAAAAAAACATTATTACATCTTTCTTCTTTAGGTCTTTCACCCACTGAATCTTTTTAATGTGTAAGAGCTGTGGGTTTTCATCCATTCTGCCTTAAGCAGTAATTGCATGCGATTCGGCCTGCACAATTTTACCCATAATATTAGAAGTAAAAGAGAGTCGTGCAGGGTGGTTATTATTGGTTATTATTAAAGATGGGGATCAGTGCCTTATCATGGTGAGCCATCAGACTGTCACAAACAACTTCCTTTCACTTACTTTCAGACTGCTGTGATATTCAATCCAACCCTGATTTCAACCTGGCCATTTTAACTGAGAAAACCACTTATTGGTTTCTACTTCTTAGGGTCTGATTTTTGCCTTCTTTTGTGACTTACTCTGTTAGTTTTACCCCCTGCATTCGGTAAATGTCATAATCAGAATAGAAACTGTGTTGCATCCAGAGAGAAATGTGTCTTGGTAATAGATATCAATAATTTTTCCTTCTCTGGATTGCCTCTGGTTTGAAAAGGTGTCTGTCCCCTGGGACCCAGACCCTTTGGCCCTTGCTGATTGGGTGGGGAGTAGGCATCTGACAGAAAGTGCTTCCACTTGATCTCTTTCCTCAAATTTTCATATGGTCATCAAAGAAAACTACCCCTCTCTGGTTCTCTGCAGGGGTTGGGGGGGGTGCCTTCTCTATAATGAGAACACTGATTTTTTTATGTGTGCTTTTTTGTTATTTTAAATCTAGTATTTATTGTGAAAATGAGTGCAGTTCAAGAAATGGCTTAAAAAAGACCCCAAGTATGAATACAGTACAGTACATGTAATTGAATTAGCCAGTCCAGCAATCTAGTACCTCAGAGTTGAGCTTTAAGCATAAAACCCTTCGAGTCTTGTTCTTTACTTCACAGAACTCAGCTCAGTTCATTAAGAAGTTCCAACAAAAATGCAGTCAGAACCGTGTTGCATTTTTTCAAAAGGGATTTTTCTTGCCAGGATGTGTCAGAGTCCCTGAAAGAGATGGGACTTCACCATGCCTACAGAACCGTCTGTATAACACTCTGCGAGTACACTGGTTTTGAGGAAAGAACAAAGCAGATAGGAAGGACAAGGCGAGTCCATTCAACTTGTTTCATACCTCTCCTGCATTCCTATGCGATGCCCTCATAAACCTTCAACAAATTCTCCCTTTCCCCAAGTTAGTCTGATTTGGGGTTTTATCCTTTGTAAGCTGATGAATCTTGGTGAATTGAGTCTTATTCAGGTAGTGGGTCTCAGTGTCAGAGGTGTGTGACACACTCAGTGTCTGAAACAACAGTGGTGGCTGTAATATTTCTTATTTATTCCATTGTTAAAAGTTTTATTGAAGTGTAGTTGACTTATAAGGTTGTGTTGATGTGACTCAACCATAGGTATACACACATCTATTCTCTTTCGGATTCTTTTCCCACATAGATTATCACAGAATACTTGGTAGAGTTCTTTGTGCTACATAGCAGGTCCCTGTTGGTCAGTCATTCCATATACCTCAGTGTGCATATGCCAATCCCAAACCCCGAGTCCATCCCCACCCCCACCTGTCCCCTTTGGTATCCATAAGTTTTTCAAAGTCTGCCTGTCTGTTTCTATTCTGAAAATAAGTTCATTTGCATCCTTTTTTTAGATTCTGCATGTAAGTATATCATATGTTTGTCTTTCACTGTATAATTCACTCAGTATGATGATCTCTAGGTCCACTCGTGTTGCTGCAAATGGATTATTTCATTCTTTTTTATAGCTGAGTAATATTCTATTATCATATGTACCACATCTTATAAAGAAGAACTTTAATTTATGAAGGTTTTCCTACTTCAACAGATTAGAGAACTGTCAGGTTACAGCTATAATTAATCATCATTTATAATGTCTTATGTTCAAACATGTTTTCTTGAGTGGGAGAGAAGGGGTGGCATGGTGTAGGTGCTCGGACTGTGTGGGCTTTGGTTGTGTCTTGTGTCAGCTTCAGGAAGATGTGGCCTTGAGAAAGAGAGATTGCTATTATGGTCCCAGGGCTACTGAGACCCATTGCAGCCTCTTCTGGGTCCCGGAGTTTTTGTCCCATTTATCCATTGGATCCCCTTGGCTCACACATCCCTCTTTACAGCAGTATGAAGTGATCTTTAAGTGCTGAGTTTCATAAAGCCAACAATATGTAAGGAAAAGTTTGGGGGAGTTTCTCCTCGAATTCTGCTCATTCTTGGGAATCAGACATATCTAGGTATGTCTAATGGATTAAGAGTGTGTTTGCAACAGGAACTGAGATTATCCTAAGGAATAAAACAGCCCAGCTGGGCGCAGTAATAAAGTTTCAGTTTATGAGTAGGGCTGAGACCCATGCTCTTGGTGGTTTAGTCCCCATGGCCTCATGGTTACTTACTACAGATGGTTCTAAATATAAAAAAGAAGAAAAGATAATAAAGCAAAATGTCCCCCAAATACCTCAAGACATTAGAATTTTTCTTTTTACAAAAACTCCAAAGGCATTCTTATGCAGGTTTCCTTTGTCTTCTAAAATCCAAAAGGGGAAGCAAAGCTTTCTCCTTTCTTTGGCAAGGAAGACAGTCTGGCTGAGGTATTTTGAGGACTTCAGAATACTGTGACATTTGACACTTAAAGAGTTCCAGTGTTTATTAGCTTGCTGTCTTAAGGGATCATGGGATCTAGTACGTGGCAAAAAAATCCCAAATATCCTCTGAGGACTACAGGAGTATTTGGGAAAGATCTTGAGGAGGTTCACAGATCTTGCAGAGTGGGCGGGTCAGTGGCCAGGAAGGGGAAAATAACCAGTATTTACCATGTGCTGGTTATTCACTTGATTTATATATTTGATAACTTCCTATCCTTCAAAATACAAATTCAGATATCAGGGGGTTAATGTGTCTCTCCTGTCCTCTGCTCAGTCCATGTTCTCAAAAAAGGGGGAGATAAGAGTTCTCTTCAAGGAGAGGGGAAAATGGGAGAGAGGGTCATGCTATTTTAGGAAACAGGAAGGTAGAGACCGAAGACTCTTCCAGCGCAGTTGGATGGCAAAATGGGCACTGAATAACTTTTTGTGTTGGAAATTCTGGCTGGATTATCCATAGAATCCAGAATTATCTCTATTAATATTCAAACCAGAGCCTACATTTGTCCGAACTGAGATGTATTTCAATGATGTGGTTGGACTCCTAGAGGCAGCTCCCCAGTGGCAAGTTTCCCAGACTTGCCTTGCCATTTGATTAGCCTTTCAACATGACTTATATTTACACCCAGCTTTATTTAGGGTACCCTATTTACTACGTTACGCTGGAGTGTTTTTTGGCTGCATCCATGGCATGTGGAAGTTCCCAGACCAGGGATCAAACCCATGGCACAGCCATGACCTGATCCACTGCTGTGACAGCACTGGATCCTTAACGCACTGTGCTATAAGGGAACTTCTTTTTTATTAATTAAAAAAAGTTTTATTATTTATTTATTTACCTACTGGGGGGTCTTCTTGATGCAGGTGAAAGTTCCCAGGCCAGGGATGGAACCCACGCCACAGTTGCGACATGTTCCAAAGCTGTGGCAATGTAAGATTCTTAACCTGCTGCACCATATGGGAACTTTTAATTGATTAGAAAAAGATTTTAAAATGAAGTGTAGTTGATTTACAGCACTGTGTTAGTTTCAGGTCTATAGCAAAGTTATGTGTGTGTATATATATATATATATATTCTTTTAAAAAATTCTTTTCCATTAGTTATACAAGATATTGAATATAGTTCCCTGTGCTATACAGTATTCCAAATATATGGTGGTGTGCGTCTGTTAATCCCATACTCCCAATTTATCTTCCCCTCCACCCCTTTGGTGACTGTAAGTTTGTTTTTTTTAAGGCTGCGAGTTTATTTCTGATTTGTAAGTAAGCGCATTTGTACTATATTTTATTTTTTGAACTGCATTACATTTATTGTACAACCACCATTGCAACCCAATTTTACAGCATTTCCATCCCAAACCTCCAGCCCATCCCCCACCCCCAACCTGTCTCCTTTTGAAAACCATAAGTTTTTCAAAGTCTGTGAGTCAGTATCTGTTCTGCAAAGAATTCATTGGACCCTCTTTTTTTAGATTGCATGTATAAGTGATAGCATATGACACTGGTGTCTCACTCTCTGATTAACGTCATTTAGCATGATAATTTCTAGATCCATCCATGTTGCTGCAAATGCCACTATTTCTTATCTTTTTATGGCTGAATAAGAGTCCACTGCGTATATGTACCACATCTTCTTTATCCACTCCTCTGTTGATGGACGTTTAGGTCGTTTCCATGACTTGACTATTGTATAGAGTGCTGTAATGAACATTGGAGTACATGTATCTTTTCGAGTCATGGTTTTCTTTGGATAGATGCCCAGGAGTGGGATTGCTGGATCAAAGCTAATTCTATTTTTAGTTTTTTGAGGACTCTCCATACTATTTTTCATATTGGTTGCACTAATTTACGTTCCCACCAACAGTGTAATAGGGTTCCTTTTTCTCCACACCCTCTTCAGCTTTTATTGTTTGTAGACTTTTTGATGGCCATTCTGGCTGGTGTAAGGTGGTACCTCATAATAGTTTTGATTTGACTTTCTCTAATAATTAGTGATGTTGAACATCTTTTCATGTGTGTTTTGGCTGTCTGTATGTCTTTGGAGAATTGTCTGCTTAGATCTTCTGCCCATTTTTTGATGGGGTAGTTTTTTTTTTTTGGTATTTAGCTGCAGGTGGTGCTTATAAATGTTGTAGATTAATCCCTTGTCCATCACTTCATTTGCAGATATTTTCTCCCATTCTGTGTGTTGTCTTTTCATTTTGTTTAGGGTTTCCTTTGCTGTGTAAAACATTTTAAGTTTAGTTAAGTACCATTTTTTTACATTTTTGTTTTTATTATCGTTACTCTAGGAGGTGGATCTGAGAAGATATTGCTGTGGTTTATGTCTGTGAGTGTTGATCGTTGTGTACAATCCTTTTAATGTATTGTTGGATTCAGTTTGCTGGTATTTTGTTGAGGATTTTTGCATCTATGTTCATCAGTGATATTGGCCTGTAATTTTCATTTCTTTCTTTTTTTTAATTGTGTTCTTTTTAAAAAAATTTATAATGATTTTTATTTTTTCCATTATAGCTGGTTTACAGTGTTCTGTCAACTTTCTACTGCACAGCAAGGTAACCCAGTTATACATACATGTATACATTCTTTTTTTTTCACATTATCATGCTCAATCATAAGTGACTAGATATAGTTCCCAGTGCTATACAGGAGGATCTCTTGGCCTGTAATTTTTATTTGTGGTATCTTTGTCTGATTTTGGTATCAGGGTGATGGTGGCCTCATAGAATTAGTTAGGGAGAGTTCCTTCCTCTGCAATTTTTTGGAATAGTTTCAGAAGGATAGGTGTTAGCTCTTCTCTAAATGTTTGATAGGATTTGCCTGTGAAGCCATCTGGTCCTGGACTTTTTTTGTTGGAAGTTTTTAAATCACAATTTCAGTATTTGTGACTGGTCCATTCATCTTTTCTATTTTGTCTTGGTTTAGTCTTGAAAGATTGTACTTTTCTAAGAATTTGTCCATTTCTTCTGTGTTGTCCATTTTATTGGCATATAGTTGCTTGTAGTAGTCTCTTATGATCCTTTGTATTTCTGGGATGTCCATTGTAACTTCTCCTTTTTCATTTCTAATTTATTGATTTGAGTCCTCTTTCTTTTTTCTTGATTAGTCTGGCCAAGGGTTTATCAATTTTGTTGAACTTTTCAAAAAACCAGCTTTTAGTTTCATCAATCTTTTCTATGGTTTAATTTGTTTCTATTTATTTATTTCTGCTTTAATCTTTATGATTTCTTTCCTTCTGCTAACTTTAGGTCTTGTCTGTTCTCTCTGTAGTTGCTTTAGATGTAAAGATAGGTTATTTATTCGAGCTTTTTCTTGTTTCCTAAGGTAGGCTAGTATTGATATAAACTTCCCTCTTAGAACTGCTTTTGTTGCATCCCATAGGTTTTGAATTGTTGAGTCTTTGTTGTCATTTGCTTCTAGGTATTTTTTAATTTCCTCTTTGATTTCTTCAGTGGTCCATTGGTTGTTTAGTAGCATGTGTTTAGTCTCCATGTGTCTGTGTTTTTTGCAGTTTTTTTCTTGTGGTTGATTTCCAGTCATATAGTGTTGTGATTGGAAAAGATGCTTGATATGATTTCAATTTTCTTAAATTTACCAAAGCTTTATTTGTGGTCCAGAATGTGATCAATCCTGGAGAATGTTCCATGTGCACTTGAGAAGAATGTGTATTCTGCTGCTTTTGGATGGAATAATTTATAAATATCTATTAAGTCCCTCTGGTCTAATGTGTCATTTAAGGCCTGTGTTTCCTTGTTGATTTTCTGTCTAGATGTTTTTCCTTTGCTGTAAGCGGGGTGTTAAAGTCCCCTGCTATTTTTTTTTTTTTTTTAGGGCCACACCTGCATCATATAGAGGTTCCCTGGCTAGGGGTCAAATTGGAGCTGTAGACGCTGGCCTACATCACAGCCACAGCAACGCCAGATCTGAGCCATGTCTGCAACCTACACCACAGCTCATGGCAATGCCAGATCCTTAACCCGCTGAGCGAGGCCAGGGATCAAACCTGCATCCTCTTGGGTACTATTTAGGTTCATTAACTGCTGAGCCATGACTGGAACTCTAAAGTCTCCTGCTATTATTATGTTATTGTCAATTACTCCTTTTAAGGTTGTTAGCAGTTGCCTTATATATTGAGGTGATCCTATGCTGGCTGCATATATATTTACAATTGTTGTATCTTCTTCTTGGATTGATTCTTTGATCATTATGTAAAGTTCTTTGTCTCATAATATTCTTTAAGGTCTATTTCCTCTGATATGAGTATTGCTGCTCTAGCTCTCTTCTGATTTCCATTTGCATGGAATATTTTCTTCCATACTTTCACTTTCAATTTGTTTGTTGTCCCAGAGTTCTCTTAGACTGTCTTCATTTCTTTTCAATCCTTTTTTTTTCTCTTTTCTGTTTGGCATCAGTGATTTCCACTAGTCTGTCCTCTACCTCACTTATTCATTTTTCTGCCTCCTATATTCTGCTGTTGGTGGTTTCTAATGAATTTTTTATTTCAGTTATTATATTTTGCATCTCTGCTTGCTAAATACTTGAATCTTCTATTTCTTTGCTCAGTGTTTCTTGTAGTTTATCAATCTTTGCCTCTAGTTTATTTCCAGGATCTTGAATCATCTCCACTATCATCAGTCTAAAGTCTTTATCATGGTGGTTTATAACCTACAGATCTCTTAGGTGTTTTACTGTTTTTTTTTTTTTTCTTGGCCCCTTATCTGAGTCATAATTCTTTCCCTTTTCATTTTGTATAGATTTTTGGTGTGGTCCCCTTTTTCTTCTCACAATAAGGTTGTAGTCTTTCTAGCTTCTGATGTCCGCTCCCCTTGTGGCTGAAGTTGGTACAGGAGCTTGCTGTAGGCCTCCTGATGGGAGGGACTGGTGCCTGCCCACTGGTAGGTGGAGCTGATTCTTATCCCTCTGGTGGGTGGGGCCTTGTCTCAGGTGAGATTAGAGGTGGCTGTGTGCCTGCGGGGTCTTTAGGCACCCTGTTTGCTGATGGGTGTTAAAGTCCCCTAGGTAGGGCTGTGATCCCACCTAGACTATTGTTTGGTCTGGGGCTTCTCAGCACTGATGGGTGGGGCCAGATTTTTCCAAAATGGCCACTGCTAGAGGAGCACATGCTGATGATTATTCCCGAGACCGCTGCCTCCAATGTCCCCAACAATGAGCCACAGTCACCCCCTGTTTTCCCAGAGATCCTTGAAGAACCATAGTGAGGTCTGTCTGACCCCAATTCCATTGGAGTCTTTTCTTTGCTCTGAGACTCAGTAGTCATGAAAGCCTATGTGTGCCTTTCAAGAATGCGGTCTCTGTTTCCCCCAGTTCTGTGGAGCTCCTGTGAACAAGCCCCGCTTGCTCTCAATGACAAATGCTCTGGGGGCTCCTTTTCCCAATACCAGATCCCCAGGCCTGGGGGGACCTGATGTGGGGCCCAGAACTCTCATTCCTATAGATGAGTCTCTGTGATACAGTTACTTTCCAGTCTGTGGGCCACCCACCCAGCAGGTATGGTGTTGCTTATATCGCATAATCCCTCCTCCTACTGTCTTGATGTGGCCTTCTCTTTGTATTCTGTAGTAGGATATCGTTTTTGATAGTTTGTGGTCTATTTGGTTGAAGGTTGTTCAGCAGTTGGTTGTAAGTTTGTTACTTTTATGAGAGAAGGTGAGCGCCAGTCCATCTACTCCACCATCTTATTTTTTTAAATTTTAATGTATTTTTTTCCATTATAGCTGGTTTACAGTGTTCTCTTACTTTTCTACTGTATAGCAAAGTGACCCAATCACTCATCATACATACATTCTTTTTTCTCACATTATCATGCTCTATCATAAGTGACCAGAAATAGTTCCAGTGCTATAGAGCAGGATCTAATTGCTTATTCATTCCAAAGGCAATAGTTTGCATCTATTAACCCCAAATTCCCAGTCCATCCCACTCCTTCTCCCTCCTCTTTGGCAACCACAAGTCTATTCTCTAAGTTCCTGATTTTCTTTTCTGATGAAAGTTCATTTGTGCTGTATATTAGATTCCAGATATAAGTGATGTCATACGGTATTTGTCTTTTTCTTTCTGACTTACTTCACTTAGTATGAGAGTCTAGTTCCATCATGTTGCTGCAAATGGCATCATTTTGTTCTCATTTTATGGCCGAGTAGTATTCCAATGTGTATATATACCCCATCTTCTTAATACATTCATCAGTCAACGAACCTTTAGGTTGTTTCCATATCTTGGCTATTGTGAATAGTGCTGCAATGAGCATATGGGATCATGAGTCTATTTCAAGGAAAGTTTTACCTGGAAATATGCCCAAGAGTGGGATTGCTGGGTCATATGGTAGTTCTATATATAGTTTTCTAGGTACCTCCATACTGTTTTCCATAGTGGTTGTACCAAATTACATTCCCACCAACAGTGCAGGAGGGTTCCCTTTTCTCCACACCCTCTCCAGCATTTGTTATTTGTGGACTTATTAATGATGGCCATTCTGACTGTTGTGAGGTGGTACCTCATAGTAGTTTTGATTTGCATTTCTCTAATAATCAGTGATGTTGAGCATTTTTTAATGTGCTTATTGGCTATCTGTATATCTTCTTTGGAGAAGTGTCTCTTCAGGTCTTTTGCCCATTTTTCAATTGGGTTGTTGGCTTTTTTTGCTGTTGTATAAGTTGTTTTGTATATTTTAGAGATTAAACCCTGGTCAGTTGCATCATTTGAAACTATTTTCCCTCATTCTGTAAGTTGTCTTTTTGCTTTTTTTTATGGTTTCCTTTGCTGTGCAAAAGCTTGTCAGTTTGATTAAGTCCCATTTGTTAATTTTTGCTTTTATTTCTGTTGCTATGGAGACTGACCTGAGAAAACATTTGTAAGGTTGATGTCAGAGAATGTTTTGGCTATATTCTCTTCTGGGAGTTTGATGGTGTCTTGTCTTACATTTAAGTCTTTAAGCCATTTTGAATTTATTTTGTGCATGGTGTGAGGGTGTGTTCCAGTTTCATTGATTTACATGTGGCTGTCCAGTTTTCCCAGCACCACCTACTGAAAAGACAGTCTTTTTCCCATTTTATATTCTTGCTTCCTTTGTCGAAGATTAATTGACAGTATGTGTCTGGGTTTATTGCTGGGTTCTCTATTCTGTTCCATTGGTCTGTATGTCTGTTTTGGTACTAGTACCACACTGTCTTGATTACTGTGGCTTTGTAATATTGTCCAAAGTCTGGGAGAGTTATGCCTCCTGCTTGGTTTTTGTTCCCGAGGATTGCTTTGGCAATTTTGGGTCTTTTGTGGTTCCATACAAATTTTTGGATTGTTTGTTTTGGTTCTGTGAAAAATGTCATGGGTAATTTGACAGAGATTGCATTGAATCTGTAGATTGCTTTGGGTAGTACGCCCATTTTTACAATATTAATTTTTCCAACCCAGGAGCATGGAATATCTCTCAGTTTCTTTGAATCCTCTTTAATTTCCTTGATTAATGTTTTATAGTTCTCAGCATATAAGTGTTTCACCTCCTTGGTCAGGTTTATTCCCAGGTATTTGATTTTCTTGGGTACAATTTTAAAAGGTATTGCATTTTTGTATTCCTGCTCTAATACTTCATTGTTAGTATACAGAAATGCAACTGATTTCTGAATGTTAATCTTCTATGCTGCTACTATGCTGAATTTGTTGATCAGTTCAAGTAGTTTTTGAGTTGAGTCCTTACGGTTTCCTATATATAGTATCATGTCATCTGCATACAGTGACAATTTTACCTCTTGGCTTCCAGTTTGGATACCTTTTATTTCTTTTGTTTGTTTGATTGCTGTGGCTTGGACTTCCAATACTATGTTGAATAAAAGTTGTGAGAGTGGGCATCCTTGTCTTGTTCTAGACTTTAGCAGGAAGGTTTTCAGCTTTTCTCCATTGAGTATTATACTTGCTGTGGATTTGTCATAAACAGCTTTCATTATGTTAAGATTTGTTCCCTCTAAACCCGCTTTGGTAAGAGTTTTTATCGTGAATCGATGTTGGACTTTTCAAATGCTTATTTCTGCGTCTACTGAGACGATCATGTGTTTTTTTGACTTTTCTTTTGTTAATGTGGTGTATGATGTTGATTGATTTGCCTATGCTGAATCATCCTTGTGAACTTGATGAATCCCACTCGGTTGTGATGTATGGTCTCTTTTTTTTATATGTTGTTGGATTTGGTTGGCTAAAGTTTTGTTGAGAATTTTTGCACCTATATTCATCAAAGGCATTGGCCTATAGTTTTCTTTTTTGGTAATATCTTTGTCTACTACACTATCTTAATCCCATCTCCTGTATTGTATTTTGGATTCCACATATTAGCGCTGTCATATAATATCTGTCTTTCTCTGTCTGACTTACTTCTTAGTATGATAATCTTCAAATTAATTTATGTTGCTGCAAATGGCTTTATTTCATTATTTTTAGTGCTACTCCATTGTGTGTGTGTGTGTGTGTGTGTGCGCACCACATCTTATTTAAACATTCATCTGTTAATGGACTCTTAAGTTGCTTCTATATCTTGGCTATTGTGCATAGCCTATTGTTCCCTAAAATATTTTTATTTCCATTTTATCAGCACCTAAGGTAATAATTGCTCAAAATCTAAATCCAGAACTTACTCTAAAAAACCCTATTTAATTAATGCATAGTATATAATTGTCTGTATTTTAAGTGTACAGATTAACTTTTACGGATTAAACGTGCATGTGTAATCAGTACTCAGAGAAAGAAACAGATCGTGACCAGCATCCCAGAACCCTCATGCCTCTTCCCAAACGCTACTGACTTCTAATTGCATGGAGTAGATTTAACTGTTTTTGTACCTTATATAAATGGAATCATACAGTATTCTCTTGTATGTCTGAATTTTTCTCAATAACAAATTTGCAAGATTTGCCTGTTTCTGCTGCATGGTATTTGATTGCTTGAATATACCTTATTTGTTTATTGTACTGTTAGTGGGCCTTTGTGTAGTTTTTAGTTTTGACTATTAATAATAGTACTGCTGTAAATATACTAGTACATGTCTTTAGGTAAATGTATTTATGCACTTCCATAGTAGGTATTTACCTAGGAGTGGAACTGCTGCATCATAGAGTAGGTGTGCATTCATCTTTAGTAAGTACTATCAAATACTTTTCCAAAGTAATTGAACCAATTTGCTTTCACACCAGCAGCATGTGAGAGTTAGAGTTGCTTCATATTCTTGTCAACACTTGTTATTTCCTATCTTTTGTATTTTAGCCATTTTGGTGGGAGTGGAGCAGTACTGTGCTGTGCTTGGCTTTAATTCTTTTACCGTGTAAATATTTATTGGTTATTTGTTTATCTTCTTTTGTGAAAAGTACACTCAGGACTTTTGACTATTTTTCTATTGTGCTACATGTGTTTTTACTACCACTGTAATGGAATTCTTTTTGTATTCCTGATATGAATCCTACTTGGATATGACTATGTCCTCCTCTTCTTTGGATTTTTTTTTTTTCATTTCCTTGTGGTTCTATGAAGACCATGGTGTCTTCATGGTCTTCTTTAAAGACATCATTAAGATTGGTGATGTTCTTAACTTTGACATCATTCAGTTTATCAGTTACTTTCTTTTATGACTAGTGCTTTGTGAATTCTTTTTCAGAAATCTTTGCCTACCCCAAGATCATAAATGTGTTCTCTTATGGTTACTGCTTACCTTTCATGTTTTGATCTGACAATTTATCTGGACTTGATCTGGACAGATGATGTGAGGCTGGAGGTCAAGATAAATTTTTTTTCATATGACTATCCAATTGATTCAACACCATTTATTGAGGGGGCATTCTTTCCCCCACAGTGCTGCAATGACTTTTTCTTAAATCAACAACCGTATATGTATGAGTTTGTTTCTGAACTCTCTATTCTATTTATTGTTTAGACAGTTTGTGTTATCTACAGCCTATTCTTTTCCACCACTATGCTGTTTATGTGAGCGGATTTGTACTCCCCAGGTTTGGGTGACCTGGAGAAATATGGGTTATGTACAATATTTAAAATATTGTCTTATAAATGGATTTATACATAACAAAGTAAAAATAATACACAGTACAATAATATGCAATGCCATGCAGTAATGTGCAATATGGTATATTATTTTAAATTAATTTTAATCTTTTTCAGTAAACGATCAAGCCTATACTTTGTTACATTTGTTTAAGAGAAAAACCTGTGTCTAATTCTTCCTATGTTTTCTCTTCTTTTTCAGGGGATTTGTGTTCATCTTCCAGTTATCTCTTCTCTTTCCATGCTGGTCCAAAATTCATTTATTCCTGGACACAGAATTTTCAGAAACTCTACATTTACTTGTTGAAAACTCTCACTTTGACTATATAATGCTATTTCTGAATTTCCCAATTTTCTATTGTGCAGATTTATGCAACAATGAGATGAAAGCTGCTTCAGTAAGCTTTCTGAAAAATGCCTGACATAGGTTCTTCAGGCCTGGAGAGTCTTGTTTCTGTGATGTATAAGTAAGAGGAGTTATATAGACAAAAAATTATCTTTTGGTGGAAAGTAGAAAACTTCTATTTTGGTGATTAACTGAAAACACCTCCCTTTTTGAAGAAGTCATTGACTCACTGTTGTGCTATTAAAACTTCTCTCTTCTCTCACTCCCATTCATAGTGGTCTGCAATTTACCCACTGAGCCATTTAACATTTACTTATTTGCAGCCGCGCAGCTAACTCAGTAGGCAGAGCATGGACTCTTAACATTTACTTATTTGTGTGTTACACTAGGAAGTATATTCCATATATTAAAAAAATAAAAAAGCTGCTGCTCATTACACACATAATCAAATTAAGAAAGTGGTAAGATATGAGTAAACCTAAAGTGAACTTCCCCACACCTCACTTTCTCTGACTGTTGAGGATTTTCTTTGTAAAAGAGCAAATGAATCTTTATACAGCTTCCATTCAGATGGCAAAGGTTAGTGAGAAGAATGCTCAACACTAGAATTTAACTTGGATCCAAATTTAAAAAAATCAATGCTTCTGCCAGGCTTAGGTGTTACTAAAATGTTCTTCAGCTAAAACAGTTCTGCTTTTGGCAAGACATTGTAATGGGTTGTGTTTTTAATGAGGAGCCTCAGGTAGTGATAAAATAATTGGCTGATTGCATTATGCCATTTTATTTATTTATTTATTTATTTATTTATTTATTTATTTACTTATTTTTAGGGTCTCACCTGCAGCATACGGAAGTTCCCAGGCTAGGAGTCATATTGGAGTTGTGACCCACACTGCAGCTCATGGCAAAGCCGGATCTTTAACCCACTGAATGAGGCCAGGGATTGAACCCAAGTCCTCATGGATACTAGTCAAGTTTGTTGCCACTAAGCCACAATGGGAACTCCTGCTCTATGCCATTGTAGATAAGAGACTTGGGCATCTGAGGATTTTGGCATCAGAGAAGGATCCTGGACCAGTGCCCCACAGATGCAAAGGATGGCTGTATCATTTTCTAGTAAGCCTGTGATCAAGAAAGCGAAATGTTTCTCTGAGTTCTGTGAGCCTCTCTAGCAAATTATTCAAACCCAAGGAGGGGGTCCTTGGAACCTCAGATCTATAACCTCTTGGTCAGAAGTACAGCAGACAACCTTGACTTGTGACTGGTGTCTGAGATAGGTGGATGAGGGAGCAGTCTTGTAAGACTGAGATCTTACCCCATGGATGCTGTGCCCAGGTAGGGAGTGTCAGAATTGAATTGAATTGAATTATAGGACTCTCATCTATTGTTGAATTGCTCAGTGGTGTGGCACTCCACCCCCTGAAAACCTCCTAGGTTAAAACTGGTTGTAGAACATTTTATTACTGAAACTTGTTAACATTCAAAGTCACAATCTTTGAGTAAACTTTTTGGATTAGCTGTCAGTGTCTGGGCTTTTTTCCACACTCGTTCTCCCAAGTCATCAAAAGCCTTGGTATGGCATTTCTTAAATGCTATTTTTTCCTAGAATTTTCTCCCAAGTGACTGACACTCCCAGGCATGATTACCTGATCACAGCAATAATGAGATTCATTTCAATTTCCGAGATGTTAAGATTTGGAAAAAAAAACCCAAGCCATAATACTTAGAATCTGTTGGATATATTTAAGAGTATGGTAATAATAATATCTATACATGTTAATGTTTTTAACACACCAGAAAGTAGATCCTTTGCAATCATGAAAAGTCATAAAAAAGTTAATTTTAAAATAAACAAATAGGTGAGGGAATGTATCATTTTTCAAATTCCTTTAAAGCATAAATGAGCAAAAAAAAAATAAGATGAAGAGCACTCTGATAGAGAAGGTGACCCATGAAGTCAGAGAAGACTGAAAACCGAGGTGCATGGTATTTTGATTTTAGATACCATTTATATTTTTTGGTTATTTTCAGTTAGGGATTGTAGCTTAAGGTAAATAATGTTTTCGGAGGACTTGAAAAAATTTTAGACAAATTCAGACAAAAGGAAATTCATGTATTCAACCAAGAATTTTCTTTTCTTCCTGTATTAACTTCAAATATCTATGTGCTTTTTTCAACTTTCACTTGTGTTTCCAAGCTGCTTGAACCTTCCACTCTAAATGCCTTCAACAATTACTCCATGTTGATGATTCTAACTTTTCTTAAGATTCAGTCACCCAATTCAAGTCAGCAAATGGACTGTTAATTTAAAGCTCATTTGTGAAGCAGAAAATGCAGCATCCTAGCTATAAATAATCCTTCATATTACCAACTCAGTATTACCCAAACTGTCAAGTGTACATTTGAAGATATTTTCTGGTGATTTGACGGTCTGGGATTTTAATATCCTTAGGGTATAATCATCAGGGACTAATACTGATGAGAAAATGTACAAAGATCTTCATTAAAGGGAATTTAAATAAGTGAAACATTCTAGTTTAATATTGGGTGACTTTTAAGTCAAGCTAAATGTCTGAAAGCTTTGATTTTTTAATATGATATTGTCTTTGAACTTATAAGCAATCTTGTATTAAGCTATGGCTTTGACTGACTTTTCAAAATTCTTGCAGCTCAGGAAATAAGGTTTTATTATTATTGTTTTTTAAATAGACGGTAATGTAACAATTGATTTTTAAAGATGATGCACTCAGAAGTATTGGGGAATGAAATAACTTTTCAAAAACTTTTGCTGAGTTCAAATGGAGGAAGAATTTCTATTTAAAGGTCTATTTGTTTCTTTTCTTTTCTTTCTTGCTTCCTTTTCATGTCTGTACCTGCTGCATATGGAAGTTCCCAGGCTAAGTGTCGAATCGGAATTGCAGCTGCCAGCCTACACCACAGACAAAGCAATGCAAAGTCCCAGTGGTATCTGCCACCTACACTACAGCTGTGGCGACACTGGATCCTTAACCCACTGAATGAGGCCAGGATTTGAACCTGCATCCTCATGGGTACTTGTAGGGTTCTTAACTTGCTGATCCACAGCAGGTACTCCAGGTCTATTTGTTTCTATCCTTAAAACTTGGAAGAAACATAAAAGAATTTCTTTTCTGTAGTAATGAAATATTGTTTTAAAACCAGCTTCTGAATATTTGAACATCTTCATAAAGAAAGGGAAAATGTATTCTAATGTGTGTATGTGAGCATAACTGTTTTTGTAAATTGTATTATGCTATTATGATTGGGGAGGATAAAAACGTATCCATCACTGGAATTAGAACTCACAAAATGTGTAAGTGTATAGGGGCAGTTGAGAAGCTCACTGTGTCTTTCTCTCTCCTTCCATCCCACCTGACCACCTGGATTTCTTAAAATTTGATGCTTCAGAGAGGCATCATCTCTTGAGTTCGAGGGAATCATTCTTCCAGGACCTTGGTGGTCGTGTTGTCCCCTCTTATGCATAGGCTTTTTGTGTTCTGCGCTCTGTGTGTGAATTTGGTGACTGAGATTGTTCCTGTGGTCTTTGCCTTGGACTAAAAGATCTGGCATGCTACTTTGGAAGTTCATAAACTTCCAGTAACCATAATCTTAAGCATTACTCAGAAAGTCCTAAGAGGTGCCCCAGAGAATCTCCCGAGTTCCAGAAATAGTCTATCTTACCCACAAAGTAAAGCAGTAACTCAACTTCCTCTTGTTAATAAAGATAATTTCCCAGGCCAGTACAGTAGCCTCCTTTTCTACCTGTTGGTTTAGTAGCAGGGAGAGGCCAGAATAGCAGTGTTAACTTCCAGTTCACTGGGACCATCATGGTGGTCCCTGTTGGAAGCATTTCTTTTTGGGCACAGACACTTGTAAACTAACAGCTTAAAGTTGTAGGATTGAGAAGGAAACATTATTTGCTGATGAATTTGCAATGGGCAGAGGCTTCCGTGGGTAAGACTCATCTCTGCTCCATGTGGCTTCATCAACTACCTGGTTTTTTAGAATGGTGGGTGACTGGGGATATTACATAGTGAAGGCTGAGTTGGACCACAGCTTTTTCATGTGGCTGCTCAGCTTTCTCACATCACAGTGGCTGGGTTCCTGGGATGATCATCACCAGGTGAGAGATCATTGGGTGGATGTTGGATCTTTCCTGGGACTCAGCTGTGAAAGTCACAAAGCATAGCTTCTTCATAATTTATTGGTCAATGCAGTCATGTGCCCCAATCCATACTCATAGTGTTATAAAGCAAAATTTAACTGAGTAAGTTTAAAGAGCTAAATGGCTTTATTGGATGATTTGTGAATTGGTCAGCACCCCATCTAGTGAATATTAGGGTTCTCTGAAGGGTTGTACAAAATGGAAAGTTTCCATAGGCAGGAGAATGGAGCAAGGAAGCTATTAGCTAAAGAAGAGACTGTTTCAGGCCTGGTCTCCTTCTTTTGGGGTAGGATGAAGGTCTACCAGACAGATTTCTTCTTCTTTTGGGGGATGGAGAGGGCCCATATGACTGATTACCTCATTGGTGCTGACCAGAAAATTCCAGATTGGCTGATTAAGTTTACATTTCTGGGGAAGTCAAAACTGTGGTTGGGTCAGGATTAAACCTAAGTTAGATGTCATGGGCTTTAGCACAAGCAACGCCATTTGGGCCTGCAGTTTTCTCTTTAACAATAGACTGCATTTCTCCACTGGAGGAGTGAGAGCCCCACTGTTTTACTTTAGAAGAGATTTTAGATAACCAGATCTCAAAATATATTTCTGTATTCCTAAATTGCCAAGTTGCTTCTCAGGCCAAGGTAAGTGTGTGGTTTCTTTTTATTCTTCTGGCAGGGTACCACAGATCCTGAATGCATTTTTGTATTACAGGTTTTTGAATTTTTTCTAATTTGATAGTGAAAATATTTGTAAAATATTTGTTTTAATTTAATTTGAATGTCTGACTTATTATTATTATTTATTTAATGGCTTCACCCTGGCATATGGAAGTTCTTGGGCCAGGGATTGAATCTGAGCTGCAGCTGCAACCTGAGCCACAGCTGCGGCAATGCCAGATCCTTTAAGCCCCTGTGCCCTGTTGGGGATTGAACTTGTGCATCTGCAGTGACCGAAGCTGCTGCAGTCTGGGTTCTTAACCCACTGTGCCACAGTGGGTGTTCCACATCTGACTTCTAATGAAGGTAATTTTTGTTTTATATGTTGTCATTTTTCTGAATTATTTGCTGTCCACCAAACTATAGCCAACATTTTCTAATTGCTAGCAGTTTCTTAAAATGGAGGTTATTAGCTCTTTGTCAGATTTTCTTTGATAAATATTTCCCCAGTTTAAAAAAATTTCAATTTATATGTACAAAAATTTTATGTAGCCTTATCTATTAGCCTTATCATTTTTATTCTTTTCTCTAAGGACCTTTTCAAATTAATATTCTAAATTTTTAGCTAATTTTCTCCAGTGTTGGATTTACTTTTCACTCCCTTTATTGTGGATTTAAATTGGTAGTCTTCATCTTGGGTTGTTCTATTTTATCAATTTCACAGAAACAGTATGCTCTTGAATATTATAGATAACATTAGTTTTACTTTTAACAAAATATTCTTATGCCTTAATATTTGTGAGCAAAGAAGGTTTTTTTAAAATTCTTTTGAAGAAGAGTGTTTCTCCCACTCAATATTCTTTTTTTTCTTTCCAGGATCTTTTCATATATCTCATGATTTTTTTCTTTACCTTTTAAAAAATTTTTAAAGTTTTTATTTATTTTTAAAAATGTTAGTGGCATATAGTTGACTTACAATGTAAGTGTACTTTGTGAATCAATTATGCATATACAAAGTGAATCAGTTATGCATATACATATAGCCATTCTTTTTCAGATTCTTGTCCCATATAGGTTATTACACAGTACTGAGTGGATTTCTGTGTGCTATACAGTAGGTCCTTGTTATTTATCAGTTTTATACACAGTAGTGTATATATGTCAGTCCCAAACACCCAGTTTATTCCTCCCTCTCCCTGACATTTCCCCTTTGGTAACAAGTTTGGTTTTGAAATCTTTGAGTCTGTTTCCTAAAATTAAAAAATATCAAAGCATAATTGATGTACAATATTATATGTTTCAGTTGTACAATAGAGTGATTCACAACTTTTAAAAGTAATGATTCACTTATAGTTATTATACCCATGATTTTTTTTTTTATTTGACTCATTCTTTTAGAGGGGTAGGTCTATAGCTTTACAGTTTGTAAAATTATCTAAGAGTCAAGTTGTGGTGTTAACAATATCTGAGGGGCCCAACACTCCCTCCCTCCCCTGAGTTAGATGGAACATGAAGGAAAAGAACAAGTTGTGATGACTAGGCAACTATGGTAAAGCTACCACCAAAAGCCCTGCTGGAGTTACAGCAGCCTGGGAAACAGGAGGGACCCAGGGCCAAAATGTTTATCTATGG
Organism: Catagonus wagneri; assembly: GCA_004024745.2. NCBI lineage: Eukaryota > Metazoa > Chordata > Mammalia > Artiodactyla > Tayassuidae > Catagonus > Catagonus wagneri. The sequence goes on from PVHT020000108.1 coordinate 3,316,096, forward strand.
GTTACCATTAGAGATAAAAAAATCAGAAACATTTTTACCCACCCCCTTCCCTAAATCAGGTCAGTGTCTCTGTTGGATGGGGCCCTTTGGACTTAGAGCAAGCTACTGGGGTTGTCTACAGTACTAAAGAAGCTCAGTGTTACAGGCAAAACAGAAAAAAAAAATCAGCAAAGTGACCTAGATGAAATTGGACAAAAAAAAAAAAATGGCTTCAAGTGAGTTTGGAATTTAGAAGGAAGTCAGTGGTGATGCTGGGCTCTAAATGAGTGAGGGCAGTTTGCAAACCTCCATACATACAGTTGTTAGGAATATTGTATAATAGCAAAGCCCTCTACATACTGGAGTATCCAGAACATCATCCTAAAACACGAAGGGCATGATAGACAAATGCATAGGAATAGACAGATGGCAAGAGATAAATATTTATGTTTTAAAAAATTATCAAGTAATATTTACAGCTATTTCTGTCTATACTTATTATTCAAAGGTTAACATAAAAGTGTGATAATTTTTACAAAATCATTACATATAGTTTATTCGAGCAATAGTCCCCTCAGAATTGGTTATTACCACTATTAATGACTTGCTAGTTAGAGTGTTAATGGCCCATAGCAAAAAACTGCTGGTAATGACTGATTTCAAAGGGATTATTGCTTAATTAATGGCACTCCACCTATCTTTAGTCATTTTTGTAAGTATCATTTTTATTGCCTATTTTAAGACCCTGAACCTTAGTTTATTACATTTGGACGAATGTCGCCAAGGCAGATAAAATAGATAATAATTTTCTGATTGTGGTTAGCTTTGCAATGTGAAGGTATTTCACCAAATTATTTCATTATTTCTTTATCCCTGTCTAATAAAATGTCACCTATAACTTTTGGATGGATTACAAGAATATAACTTAAAAAACGGACATACTTGTTTTTGGAAGAAAAGAAGTCTAAAATGTTTCTAAATTTATGGACACAATTTTGCATGTCTCCAATTTGGATTGGGTGATAAGTAGAAAATACAAAGCTGAATAAGATGAGATATTTTCTCTTAAGAACCTTCTTTGTGTAGAGAATAATGGGCAGGGTTTCGTGTGACCTGGATTTTGATTTCAGCTCTGTCTCAGAGTAGATATCTGGATTTGGTTTTCTGATTTTTCACTTTTACGACTTGTACAATTAGGATATTGGACTGGATTGCCTCTTGGTTCTTCGTAGCTATTCAATTCTACAATTGTAAATCACAGCTTAAAAAAAGAACAAATAGGAACATTTGTATTAGTGCTATGGAAAATCCTTTTCCAGTAAACCCCATAGGCTATCCACATTATTCCTTATATTAACCATGGTCCTTCTGAACACTGCTTGAATTAAATGGGCTACCACCTGGAGTTTAGAAAATAAAAATATTTTTGTCGTGCCAGTGCTAAGTTTCCTGGACTCGGATCCAACTTGATTTCTAACTGGCCATGTAATTTGGGGTAACTCTAGCACCTAAACTGAACCAACACCATGAACCATCTTACAAGATATAAGGGGATGAAAGTTGACATTAATTGAAACACCTGACAACAACAGAAAAAATTCGTTGAAATTCATTTTCCTACAAAAGCTGCTTAAGTAGCTGAACTGATCAAGTTCCTAAACTATAGGTTTCCTGTTGTTTAATTTGGAACTTGACTTGTAAGACTTGACTCTGAAAGCCTTTTAGCTCATTCTCTATGTCTGTGGTTCTGCAAGGGTGGTCTGGGGACCATGAGGGTCCTGAGACTCTTTTCAGGGGATCAATAAAGTCAAATCTATTTTTCAGTAATAATACTGAGACGTTATTTGCCTTTTTTTCTTTTCTCTTACGAGAGTACAGTGGAGTTTTCCAGAAGTTTCATGATATGTGATACTACTGTATGATGAGATATATTGACATTTGTAGGATCTGTACAACTCAGTGAATCAATATTTTCTGAATAATGAATGCATGATATAACAAAATTATGTATGGATAAAGGATTCTTTCAAAGTGCTGTTCAGACCAAAGGATATTAATGTAACAGAATGTGAAAATCTTATTGATATGGTTTCATGTTCCACTTTGCAACTAATCATTAAGAAACTACCACTTGCTGAGTTTGGTATAGTGTCAAGGAATATCATAATTATTTGCAAAAACTCTTAAAATAATCCTTCCTTTCCAACAACATATGTGTGAGTCTAGATTTTCTTCATATACTTCAGTTAAAATGACATTGCAACAGACTGAAAGCAAGAAACACATATAAAAATCCAGTTGTGTTATATTGGCCAGACATTAAAATGATTTACAAAAATATATAAAATAGTGCTACTTTTCTCACAAAGTTTTTTTTTTGTTTGTGAGAACATAGAGATTATTTTCATTTAATGGGATTATTATTTTAAAATGGATAAAAAAATCAGTGAAAATTTTTTTGAATTTCTATTTTAATTTCTAACATGGTAAATATAAGACAATTCACATAAACAAAACTCTCTGAACTTCTCAATAATTTTCACCTGTATAAAAGGATACTGAGACCAAAAATTTTGAGAACTCTTGTTCAAGTAAATTAAATTCCTGAAGACTTACATGTTACCAGTGTGGAGTCTAAAAAATAAAAAGTACTCTAGGCCTGGAAAACAGTTCCCAAGAAGAACCCTTAGAAATGTTTCTAGATAAGGTACATCGGTGGAATGAAGGTTTGACTTCCCAAGGTAAGTATTTAACTGAGTAAAACTTTTTTTTGGATAGAGAATTCTATTGTGTTTAATTAAAAAAATCTTCTTTGTAGTGTGTAGATTCTGATCTTTTGGGTTGTCTTTGGAAAGTGTGAAAAAGCATATGTGGAAGAAAAACAACTGGCTGACCAGAAAATGGATGAAACAGGTATCCAAAAATGATGTGACCTTGTTACTTCCAGAAACCTGGATGCTAAGTCCTAAGACCTGACTCTACTTCTGGAGCCTTGGACCACTCTGAGTCCTCAGCCCTGAATCTCTTTTTTGGGCAGAAGATCTTCCATTGAGATCTCGACCTTCCATTTATAAGGGCAGTGATTTGGAGAATGCACCATGGCAGTGTCTGTGTGGGAAGATTTTCTATATATATTAGGCTTCATCTCTTTCAGAGCAAAGTAGACAGACACAAGAGTGCATTAGCAGAAACAAGCCAGGCCACTCACTTGTTTCCTCTTCCTTTTAAAATACTGATTCATAGGTACACTTGAATATTTGACATTGGCTCCAAATGGGGCTCATACAGAGACGAAGCAAGCTCTGTGAAGAGCTTCACTACCTTGGTATTGAAATCAGTTTTCAATCCTTAGAAAAAATTAAAAATAGAGTTGCCATATGATCCAATAATCCCACTTCTGAGCATATATCCAGAAAAGACGAAACTCTAATTTGAAAATATACATGCACCCCAATGTTCATGGCAGTACTATTTACAATAGCCAAGATATGGAAGCAAACCTAAATGTCCAACAACAGATGAATGGATAAAAAAGATGTTGTACATATGTACAATGGAATACTACTAAGCCAAAATGAGTGAAATAATGCCATTTGTAGCAATATGGACGAACCTAAAGATTATCATAGTAAGTGAAGTAGGGTAGAAAAAGACAGATATCATATGACATCATTTATACGTGGAATCTTAAAAAATGATACAAATGGACTTATTTACAAAACAGAAATAGACCCACAGACTTTGAAAACAAACTTATGGTTACCAAAGGGGTAAGGAAGGGAGGGATAAGTTAGGAATTTGGAATTCACAGGTACATTCTACTAGATATAAAATAGAAAAATAACAAGGAGGTTTGGTATAGCACAGGGGCTATACTCAGTGTCTTGAAATAATCTATAACAGAAAATAATCTGAAAAAGTATAACTGAATCATTCTGCTGTACACCTGAAACATTGTAAATCAACTATACTTCAATTAAAAAATAAAAAGTATTAGTATTTTCAAAAAAGAAAAAAAAAGACGTGGTTTTGCATCCCGTATTTACTTTCAGCCTTTGTGTAATTGCAAATAATGAAAGAGGAGATCAGATTCGTCATTCATCACACAAAACATCGTAGCTGGAATCCTGTAGAGAGATTTATCTCCTTTTTCTGTGTTTTGTCATTTAAACAGAGTGAGATGATGATTAAGCCACACAAGAAATTCACACTAAGATACCAATCACGTAATATGTGCCACTCCTCTATGAAGTGTTTTTGTATTAAAAGGGAACCGAAATGACCACCTAACTGTAGTAAACAATTGGGGAACGTGTTTTGAATAAAGGAATGGATAATTTTAAAGGTCTAGGCAAAGCTCGGGTACCACCTTTCCAAGGCACATCACATAATATATAGAGGACAGCCTATACTAACATAAAATGAAATAAAAAATGGAAAAATGTTAAAACAAAAAGCCTGCTAATAATATTTTCAACCTTCCCCCACTTACTTAAGTTGATTCTAAATCCTCCTCTAACTTTATAGGTATTTTCTTTCATGCCCTAGTCCAGTGACCTAACCTGGCTACACATCAGAACTACTAGGGGAGTGTTTACATTTTTTATCAAAAACCAATATATTTTCATGGAAAATTGTGTTTAAGAGGCCCAGAATAGCATTAAAGTATAAAATTCTGCCATCTCTATTCTATTCCCCAGAAGTATGTACCATTACTTATGCCTCCTTCCCTTCCCACTTTCTCCCTCCCCTTCCCCCCTCCTCCCCTCCTTGCTTCCTTCTTTGATATTTGTTAAGCCCCTGCCATATACAGGCACTGTTCCCATTGTGGGGACACTGGGAACAAGACAGACAAGATCCTTGCCTAATGGGGCTTACTATAACTTTAGAAATGAATAAATAAAAATATATTCCCGTATAGAAAGTGTGAAGAAGTGCAGAAAAAAAGAGCATAATGGATGGGAAAAGACTATGGATGTAGGGAGCTAATTAAGCCAGAACTTTCAAAGGTTATTTTTTTCCTCATGACTGCTGCCATAATTCTGAGTGATAACGTTTGTAAGTCCATTTATTGATTTACCATCTTTAGTTCTTACCTACTGATTCTTCACCATGAAAGTTGAAGCATCTAGCTTTCTTATGGTGATTTCCTACCCTACTACACCTCTCCTAAGTTTTGGTACTTACAATATACATTAGTCCTTTTATCACTTACCTTCATAACTTGAATATCCATCCTTATTTGGTCAATTTGGACAGTCTCCTTTGACTCTGCTAAGCATTATAAAAGCTCATATTCCTAGGCTATGCCCTAGATACACAAAATAAACTTCTCTGTAGGACTTGGAAGCTATATTTAAAATCTGTATTTAAAAACAAAAGTATATGAACATCTCAACAGAAAAGAAAATCACGAACTTGGGGAACAGACTTGTGGTTGCCAAGGGGGCGGGGGAGGGGTGGGGGAGGGGTGGGAGGGAGTGGGGATAACTAGTGCTTTAATGATGGAATAGCAAGGAGCTCCAACTGTAATGCATGGGGAACTATATCTAATTACATGTGACAAATCCATATATGTACATGTAAT
>PVHT020000108.1:3322661-3461754 GCA_004024745.2 Catagonus wagneri
GGCGGGGGAGGGGTGGGGGAGGGGTGGGAGGGAGTGGGGATAACTAGTGCTTTAATGATGGAATAGCAAGGAGCTCCAACTGTAATGCATGGGGAACTATATCTAATTACATGTGACAAATCCATATATGTACATGTAATCGGGTCACCACATGGTGCAGTTGGAAAATCTGACAGAAATCTGTAAACCAGCTATAATGAAAAAATAAAAAAAAAATAAAAAAAATAAAGATAAAAAAAATAAATTTAGCCTATCAATTTCTACCAAAAAAAAAAAGGAGCCTGAAGGGATTTTTATTAGGATTGTATTGTATGTATAGACCAATTGGATATAACATATAATCTTCCAATCTGTGAAATAGCCATTTTTTTCTCTTATCAGATCTTCTTTGATTTCTCATAATTTTATAATTTTCACTCTTTTATATTATCCATTTTATTTAATCTTATGTACTTTGTTTTTTAAATCCTAATGTAAATGGTATTATTTATACATTTTCATATCCCAATTGTTTGTTCAAGTATAAAGAAATACAGTTGATCTTTGTATATTCACTTTGTATCACGTGGCCTTGCTAAATTCACTTATTCTAGTAGTTTACACAATCATGTCATTTATGAATAAAAATAGTTTTACCAAAAAAAAATAAAAACAAAAGTGCTCAGAAAGTTCTAAATCCTTTGATTGGTAACCATTGCCCTTGGCTCTCTTCTCTTCCTCCAGAAATTGAGTAGCTCCATCCTCCATGCTCTAATTCAGTATTTTTTCAGACTTCTGCACCTTACACTGTTCATAGGTATGCAACCAAGGTCAGTATTTGAGATATATTTTAAATTCTTAAAATACATATAAATATATATTTTTACTTTAGATGAAGATATATATTACATTTTTTTTCTTTAGGTGAAGATGCACGTAAGATATAAAATACACACTGTCATGGTGGAATAATATCAAGCCAAGTGACTGATATGGTCTTGTACAAGGTGAGGTACCTTTCAGAGTAAGAAGGAAAATACTTAGAAACAATGGAAATTTGGCTGTTTTCCTGGAATAGGTGAGAACTTTAGACAGTTGGAGGCAGTCAAGAGCTCTACTTAGACAGTAGTATAGTCAGTTAGGGTTTTCAGTTCAATCACAGAAAGACTGGTTGATTTGGAGCAGAAAATGAATGCGTTAAAAAGATTTGGGGCAGCTCACGCACCTGGGAAAGCTGGGTGGCAGCCGGAAATGTTGTCTGGAATGATACAGCAGGGCCAGGATGGAGCCCAAACACTGCAGCTTATACCGCAGACCGAGCTGACATCTGGCTCATGCTGGCGCAGCAGGCACTGCTGCCATTGTCCACCCCCAACCTCTGTCACTGACTGTAACTGCCACCACTTCCAGAGAGTTCAGTTCTGTCTTGTTTGTGTTACTAGCTAGAGTTTTAGACCAGGCAGGTGTGTCCAGGTGGAACTTGCATCTCCTCCCATATCCAGTTGCCAAGAAGGCAGGTGCCCAGCGCCATCACCTTCTCTAGCAGAATCTGTAAGGTGGACAGTTCCCCAAATAGAAGATTCAGATGCAATGTGGACAAATGTCTACTATGGTGACTAGTGCTAGTGACTAGTGCTAATACTAGACCCAACTAAGTATTGTGATGACTATCACGTCACACTTAACACATTTCATTTTTTTTTAGTGACTGAAATATTTATTTTAAAAGTAGCACTTTATTAAGACAAGAATTAATTTAGATTAAAAGCTCCAAGGTGTATTGTTTCATAGGTGTTACTGCTATCAATACTTTCACCATTTCAAGCAACTTCAAGTTCGTAAATTCACAGCAAGGTTATAGAGCTCAGTTAGGATGGGGCAGGATGTGTTCCAAGTTAGGAGGGACCGCATGGCCCCTTGGTGACGTCTCCTGTGGAGCACCTGTGCATCACTGTTTCTTCTCGCACATCTGGATGTGACATTTTGGATTCTCTGGCTGTGGCTGGTTCAAAGATTTCATGACAGCTGCCAAAAATTCTAGTTCTTGGAAGTAGGTCTTGGAGGCCCAGAAAGTTGAGAACCATTGCTTTAATCTATATGCATAGTCCAAACTTCTTAAACTCTGATTATAAGCACCTGGGAATAGGAATAGGGACTATGCTTTCTCTTGGTCACTCATATGGTATTTGTAAAAAAAAAAAAATTTCCTGTTGCTGGATAATTGTGTGTGTGTGTGTGTGTGTGTGTGTGTGTGTGTGTGTAAGGTGAGGGCTGTATGTTTTCTCAAAGACAGACTGAAAATAAACCCAAAGAAAGATCTGGAAGGAAAAGGTCACATCTTATTTAGAAGGTATGTATTAGTTTGCTAGGGCTGCCACTTCAAAATACCATGGAATGTGACAGAAATTTGTTTTCTCAAAATTTGGAGTTTAGAAGTCCAAGATCAACATGTCAGTACATTGTTTCATTTTGCTGGTCCTCTCTTTTGTTTTCAGATGACCTCCTTCCTGCTGTATCCTTTCCTCTGGGCACCCAGCCCTGGCATTTCTCTGTGTCCTCATCTCCTCTTTTCATAACGACACCAGTCTTGTTGGATTAGGACCTCCTAGTATGGTCATATTTAACCTTGATTACATCTTAGGACCCTTTTGCAAAGACAGTCACATTCTGAGTTACTAGTGGTCAGAGTTTCAACATATGAATTTGGTGGGGCAGTCATGTGTGCACAATACAGTCCGTAAGAAAAGAGCAACACTGGAGGGAAAACTGAGCAGCCTGTTTTTTTTTCTCTGCATAAACAGCTCTGTCCCACTCTTTCAGGGGAAGTTTTTGTCACCTCTTACTTCACACATATGCACCATGTTTTCCTGGCTGGGGGATTGCTCCGGCGAGAAGCATGTGATCCTCTCGGAGCAAGGAGATGTAGAGAGACATATTTGGATGTTGGCAAAGGGGCAGGTGCTCTGTCTTTCTGGGACTGTAAGTAGTGAGGGTGATTAAACCGGACCACCCATCACCATGTGGTGCCTGGAAATAGAGGTAACACAGTGCAAGGCAAAGCCAGGAGATGGAGAATCCCAGAGACATTCTTCAGGTTCTTCTTGCCAGGATGAAACCTGGGCTTCTCCATAATGAGCTTCCTTTTCTGCTTTAGCCTGTTTAAATTTGTTTTCTGTCAGACCTTAGACTTTTGAATCATGCACTTCCGGTTAAGATACAATCACTTCCATTTCAAAAAAGAATAAGGAGAGATGTGAAAAAATTTGAGTGTCCAAGGACCAGTAGTGGAGAAACCTGGACTCTTTCATTTGCTTTTTCCACATCTTTGGATTCCCTGATAAGGAGTCCCTTACTCATTAACACCCAACTGGTATTTGGTCAATGAATGAAAGAACACATTCAATTCTTAGTTTAAATATTTTAGTTTAACTCAGATACTGTTGCCCAGTTGATACCTTTATATTTCTAACATGGCAAAAATGATCTCAACAGTCTCTACGAGGCTAGCAACAAACAAATTCCAGTGCTAAAGTAGGCCTTCAAATCCACTTCAGTGAGAAGTGTAATTAGGTTGGCCCATCCTACTGCTCTGTGTACTCAAAGCAAATGAATAACCTTCAGCATGGGCTTCCCTTGGTGTTGCCAGCTCTTGCAACATGTGTATCCTACCTTTTGGCCCACACCTTGCACTTGCACAAATGATTAAGTACACCGAGAGCTTATTTCTCCTTTATGGGGAAGCATTGTTATTTCTTAGAATAAAAATATATGGATGAACCAGCAGTTATCCAATCTCAGTGTATCTCAATTTTAAATATCTTCTCTACAAATATTATTTATTCACTAACATAAAAAGATGAAGATGCAGGTTTAGAAAAGAAAAAAATAGACCACTGCCACAAATGATGGAGAACTGGGTACAGTTGTTGTATTTATATAAAACCCCTTTTCTTCAAAAAGGAGGCTGTAGAGGGAGTTTCCGTCATGGCTCAGTGAAAATGAACCCAACCAGTATCCATGAGGATGAGGGTTTGATCCCTGGCCTTGCTCAGTGGGTAAGGATCTGCCGTTGCTGTGAGCTGTGGTGTAGGTTGAAGATGTGGCGTGGATCCCAAGTTTCTGTAGGCTAACAGCTATAGCTTCGATTCGTTCCCTACCCTGTGAACTTGCATATGCTATGGGTACAGCCCTCAAAAAATCAAAAAAAAAAGGATGTAGAAAGATTAAAGAATTCTGAGAAATCAATAGCTTGGCTGTTTTAATTTAGTTTCATGAAGAAGTCTAAAACTTTACTGTCTTGCACATGGCTTTATCAGTTCACCTTCTCTCCAAGGAGATAAAAATAAGTGAAATCAGCATTCTCTCCAACTCCCTTGGCATAAATTATTACTTACTCTAAGCAAGATGACTGATGATTGCTAAAGCTCTTTTAATTATATGCTAAACTGATTAGTGGCTGAAGCGAGGCCCTCTTAGAGCAGTGAGCTAAGATTATTTCAGGAATACCTGTGTGTTAGTGGCTGGGGGTGGGACGGGGAGAGGTGTATTCTACGCCAAGAACCGTGAACATGTGAAAGGCTTATACTCTACATCGTGGAGGCCACCAGTGCTCTGATAAATAACTGAAACTGGCAAAAGTTTTGACAGATAATTTTTTTTCACTACTCTCTGGGTAACCTTAGGAGAAAGGACCAAAAGAGGATTATTCAAATATTAAATATGTCAAGCACAGAACTATCCTCTTGCCCCCCATGTAGAAAATAAACTAATAGATTAAGAATGAGGGATTTTCAGTACAGGAAGCATTTTTCCCAAGAAGAAATACTTAAAAGGGCTTTAATAAGAACATAGCTTAAAGAATTAAGAGTTATTTTTATAATTAAGACTTCAAAAAGAAATATTTTGAACCTAAGGTAGGAGGTGGGTTTTGAAATTGTATTTTGTCCGGACAGTTGTTTGTTCCCACTGTGACACAGTGGGTTAAGAATCTGACTGCTGTGGCTGGGGTCACTGAGACGTGAGTTCAATCCCCACCCTGGCACAGTGAGTTAAAGGATGGGGCATGGCTGCAGCTGCAGTGTAGGTTGCAGCTATATCTTGGATTCAGTCCCTGGCCCAGGAACTTCCATATGCTGCAGGTATGGCCATAAAAAGAAAACAAAATTTATTTGCCAGTATTGACTTGTTTTTCAGGATTTCCTATCTTCTAAAATTCATATCTGTTATTCACAAGAAGGAGCTTGATCTTCCTGAAGTGGGGATAGTGATAGAGAGTGTGCAGTAGGAAGAAGTAGAAATCATATAAGGTGGCTGAGTACAATTAATTTTATATTATCAATAAAGCAAATTTTTTTGCTATGAACAAAATAGCTGATCAAAGCTGTGGCAGAATTCTAAAAATGTACCCCCAATATTCCTGTACCGTATGTACTCAGTCAAACACTAATCAAAGTACTACTGGGAAAGAAATTTGCAGATGAAATTACGGTTACTCATCTTAAAATATGGTTACTAAGATGATCTTAAAATAGGGAGATAACCCTGGATTAACCGGGTGGGCTCAGTGTAATCACGTGAGACTTTAAAAGCAGAGAGGAGAGATTAGGGAGGAGGGAGGAAATTTTGGAGGTGATAGGTTTACGGTATAGATTGTGGTGACCATTTCATGGGTATGTACTTGTCTGTAAACTCGTAAAACTGTATACATTAATTATGTATAACTTTCTGTATGTAAAAAAAAAAGGCAGAGGAGGAAAGAAAGTAAAAAGTTAGAGGTGATAGAAGAGAAAGTAGCAGGGGAATGATGCGGGAAAGTGGATGTTAGACATGTGAGAAGGATTAACCTTGACCTTGGAAGATGGAAGACCAGGGCCAAGAGCCAAGAAATTTGGGAAGACCCTAGAGGCTGAGAAAAATCTTCCTCTACTCAACAAACATCAAGGAGATGGGAGCCTGAGTCCTTTGGTAGCGTGGAGCTGAACCCTGTGAACATAATGAATGATCCTGGAAGCTAATTCATTCCTAGTGCCACCAGAAATGAATAAGTCCCTATTGACACCCTGATTTTGACCCTGAGAAGAAGCTAGTCAAGTCAACATGGACTTTTGATCTACAGACACAGTGAGATAATAAAGCTGTGTTGTCTTAAACGACTAAGTGTGTGGTAATTTGTTACAGCAGCATTATAAAATGAAAAAAATGCAAAGGAAATTAACCCTATGAAATTAATCCTTCACTTCTAGCACACTGGAGATGCTCAAAGAATGCCCTCAAGACACTAAAACAAAAAAGTCTAAGACAGAAGAACCAAGCAAACATATCGAACAAAATGAGAAAGCTGGAATATCTTTCTTTGTATCCTTAGGAAGAAAGAGTTTTATCTATTTAGCAAGAAAACAGTATTTAAAAGATGATTCCAGGAGTTCCCGTGTGGCACAGTGGCAACGAATCCAACTAGTATCCGTGAGGATGCAGGTTCAGTCCCTGGCCTCACTCAGTGGGTGGGGGATCTGGCATTACCATGAGGTGTGGTGTAGGTTGCAGATGTAGCTTAAATCCCACGTTGCTGTGGCTGTGGCGTAGGCCAGCAGCTGCAGCTCCGATCCGACCCCCAGCCTGGGAACTTCCATATGCCATGGGTTCGGCCCTAAAAAGAGAAAAACAATAATGACGAATAAACAAACAAAGATTCTTCTCCAAAGATTCTGCTTGAATGGAGATTGTGACTACTTTTTGAGAAGAAAAAAAGAAAAAAACCGAGTCTCTCCTTTTTCCATTTTCTCCTGCTCTACGCTGCACTCACATTTTGTCAGAAATAACTGCTTGCCATGATTTTATATCCCGAGGGATACTGACTCAGAAATTTTATTTTTAAGTCTTGGATTTCAATCCTGATTCTGCCAAACTGAGTTTGGAAAGTTTAGCTATTCCATATCTTGGCTCTTCTCATGGGAAAGATGAAGATTCTTACTTACCCAGCATTACTGAACTAACTGAAGGGAATAATGAATATTTTCAAACAGTGTTTGGCACACAGTAGGCTTTCATCAAACAATAATGATTCCTTTTTTTTCTTCCTGGAATTCTGAATCTTACTCTAGATTATAGTCCAGTTTAAGCTGCCTAGTTGTGAAGAATACTTCTCAGATAATCTGTGTTGACCTTTCCTCTTTTTGACCATTTATAATTGAGTTACTTTTAATTTTTGATCATGACTTTTGTTTCCCTAACTTGGTTATAAAGTCCTTTGAGCAGAAACCATAAGACTCAGAGTTAGGCTCTCAGTAAGCACATACTGATAGTTTAAAAACCTTAGTAATGTAGTATTCACTTTGCTTTGTCTGTGTGCACATGCACTTTATTTTTCCTGTACCAGGAATGCCAAAAAATGTGAAGGAAAAAATCCATCCTCACTGGACAGGCAGCCAAGCCCCCAAGCTAGAGTGCCAGCAATCTCAAGAGAGAGACTAATCTTGAAAGAACGCCAGCATAATTTTGCAGGCCCGTGAGATTTGGCTTGTTCAGATAAGTTTTAGATAAGCATCTGCACTTTTGGTGGCCCATCTAAATCCAATCCGCATAGCCAGGCCAAGGGCATCATCCATCACCACACTGGCACCAGTGAGAATTTGTCCTGATGGGGATTTATTGCAGGAAATAACCCTTCTTTTCTGTAAAATGATTTGTTTCAAATCCAGGCATCTTCACTCCTACTGAAAACTCCCGTGGCAAGATGCACAGCTTTCTGATTTTTTGCCGTGCATGTTAATAGAGCTCCCTCTCAATCACTGACTGCCGTGTTTCAGTGCCCTGTGGAGGAGATAAGAGGGAAAATCGGATTCACCCTCAGGGAGGATTTCATAAGGAAATTGGAAATTTCTTTAGAATTATTGATCAGTACCTATCCTGACCGTAATTATACTCAGATGTTTTCTTTTCCTAATTCAGGTATTCATAGGACATTTCTTTCTTATTTTACTTATTGTTCTATTCTTTCTTGAAGTTTCATTATTTCCTTACTTTTCAGTGGTATTTTATAGTTCCTGACTTATAAAGAATCTTTGAAAATGCACTCTGTATAATCTCAGTTTTTATATATTCAATTCACTTTTTTAATCTTTCACTGTTGATGGGAGCCCACACTGGCTATTTTCCCAGAAGAAGAGGAGTTGTAATTCGGGTCTTCAAGTGCATACCTAAGGAACCTATAGGATCTGTGGCTTGAGGTCCAGGAGAGAGACTTCTTTGCCAAGGGATATTTAGCAGTTTGAAATGTTTTTTGAAACTACTGGATGCTTAAAAAATATTTTTTTTTAATGTAGAGTATATTAGCTGCCTAGTATTGCTGTAACAAATTACTGCAAACTTGGTGGCTTAAAAGATCACACATCTGTTCTCTTCTGATTCTGAAGTTCGGAGGTCCTAAGTCAGTTTCACTGGGCTGAGGTCAAGGTTTTGGTAGAGTCATGCTCCTGCGGGAGGCTCCAGGGAAGAATCCATTCCTTGCCTCTTCCAGCTTTTGGTGGCTCTCATCACACCTTGGCTTGTAGCTGCACTCTTCCAATCTCTGCCTTTGTAGTTATGTGACCTTCCTCTCTTCTGTCAATAGTTAAATCTCCCTCTGTCTCTTTTTTTTCTTTCTTTTTTTTTTTTTTTTTTTGCTTTTTAGGGCCGCACCCATGGCATGTGGAGGTTTCCAGGCTAGGGATCAAATTGGAGCTACAGCTGCTGGCCACGGCCACAGCCATAGCAACACAGGATCTGAGCCACGTCTGTGACCTACACCACAGTTCACTTCAACGCTGGATCCTTAACCCGCTGAGCAAGGCCAGGGATCAAATCTGTGTCCTCATGGATGCTAGTCAGATTCGTTAACAGCTGAGCCACGACAGGAGCTCCCCTCTGTCTCCTTCTTATATGGAAACATATGACAGAATTTAGGAGGCCACCTGGATAACCCAGGATAATTTCCTCATCTCAAAATCTGAGCTTAAGCTCTTCCATGTAAGGTAACAGTCCACAGGTCCCAGTGGTTAGGGCCTGGATATCTTTGGGGGCCATTATGCAGCCTAACACATTGGGATAAAAAAAATCCCAATGCTTAGCTTTTTAGTTGTCTAAGGCCAAGACAGTAACTCGTTTTCTTTTCTATCTGTTCATAACGTTACTTATTCACTCATAGAAAGCTGATCACTCAACATAAAAGATCATCAATTAAATAAGCAAACATACAGGAAAACCAACGAAGGTTTTGTAGTACCAACCACGAGTGTGTCAGGCAGGGGAGAAATGTTTTTGTCTGCTCTTCGCCTGTTGGCCCTCTTTCTTTCTCCTCTCTTTCTTCCATTTCGTCTTCCTCTGTTCTATCAACCTCTGTCAACTTCACCTCCATCCCTCCCTCCTAACAGTATTTCTATTTAATCTGGATGGGAATAAAGCACACCTGGCTGCTGCTGGTCATTTTCACAGCTAATTTAGATTATTGGCATATCCAGCTAGGGAAATGTAAATAAATGCTGAGGTTAAGCCACTAAATTAAATATGAAAAATTCTGTCAGTTACCTCAAAGTGCCCACATTTTCGAAGGATTTTCTGGGTATGGAAAAACCTCTCCAGACAATTGTTTAAACATTTTCATTCATCAGGGTGTTTGGCACAAAGCTTTTGGTTTGCCCTTGTGAATTCTCAATTGATGATGATGAATAGAACAATTTCTGAAAATCAAATTAAAAGTAAACAGAGTAGGGCTTCTCATGTGTAACTAATGAGTTGTGGCCAATTATGATATCAGGGCAATTGTGTCCTTCAACATACCAGGTGCGGTCAGGTGATGTGAGGGCAGGAGATAGGAAGAGGCTCAGGCTATTAGTATTAAATATTGCTGGTTTAAATGCAGTGTACCACATCCAGCCCATGCCCAGCGAGGAGAGAATGGAAACCAGAATGATAATCATAACAATAAAAAATAATCTCATCTATTGCTTTGAATCGCCTCTACCATTTAACCAGAGGACTAGAAATGGCTGAGTTATCTTTTCTTTCCTTTGTGGAAAGATTTAGCAAGCTGGGTAATGGTTACATCAAGAGCTCCAGAGGGCTGTCGGGGTAGTGAGGAAGCCATTCTGCAGTTTTCCTGTCTGTGCTTCTTTCACTTTTGCCTTCAGGGCTGCTTTTATTATTGACAGCACTGAGATGGTAGTTATGACGCCATCTTAATGTAAAAAAGTGTCACTATTTTAAGATTAGCTTAAGACCTCTGTTTCAGCACAGATTCTTCTTTCTTTCTTTTTATTTTTTGTTTTTTTTGGGTTGCACCCATGGCTTATGGAGGTTTCCAGGCTAGGGGTCTAATCGGCCTACACCACAGCCACAGCAATGCAAGAACTGAGCCGTGTCTGCAAACTACACTACAGCTTACAGCAATACCAGATCCTTAAACCACTGAGTGAGGCCAGGGATCGAACCTATGTCCTCATGGATACTAGCCAGATTTTTTTCCACTGAGCCACAACAGGAAGTTCTTTCTTTATTTTTATTAAAGTAGAGTTGGTTTACAATGTTGTGTTAGTTTCTGGTGTGCAGAAAGGTGAGTCAGTAACACACACAAGTAAAATAAATACTCTTTTTCATAGTTTTCCATTTTGGCTTATTGATATTGAATAAAGTTCCCTGTGCTATATAGTAGGACCATTTTGATTATCCATTCTATATATAGTAGTTTTCATCTGCTAATCCCAAACCCCTAGTCAAACCTTCTTCCACTCTCCTCCCCTTTGGCAACCACAGATCTGTTCTCTATGTCTGTGAGTCTGTTTCTGCTTTGTAGACAAGTTCACTGGTGTCATATTTTAGATGCCACATATATGTGATATCATATGGTATTTGCCCTTCCCTTTCTGACTTACTTTACTTAGTGTGATAATCTCTAAGTCCATCCAAGTCACTGAAAATAGCATTATTTCATTCTTTTCTATGACTGAGTAGTATTCCACTGTGTGTGTGTGTGTGTGTGTGTGTGTGTGTGTGTGTGTGAACAGCACATCTTTATCCATTCAAGCACAGATTCTCCTTATGCTGAGTGACTTTTACTCTGAACCACTGCTCAGATGAGAAACCCCATTCATACTCACTAGTAGTTTCCATTAGGAAGGGAGAAGCATATCCTTGGATCTCATGAGGAATCTGAAATTTCAGTCAGTGCCACTCTAAACATGAACTGTCTTATATGCCACTATTTTCATTGTAAAGCTTTGAATCTATGATAGATGCCACAAATTTGCTTCTGAACTCTGAGTTTGTTTTCCATATTTCTAAACAGTTTTTGGGAATACTATTAAGCTTGAGTTTCTCAGATCTCATTTAGTTTCTATGTTTATGTGAATATTCTAAAAGCATTCTCTATCCAAATCCTACTCTCTTATCAAGATTCTACTCAAGGAGTTCCCATTTTGGCTCAGCAGATTAAGATCCTAACATAATATCCATGAGGGCGTGGGTTCAATACCCGGCCTCACTCAGTGAGCTAAAGATCTGTTGTTGTTGCAAGCTTTGGCATAGGTTGAAGATGCGGCTCAGATCTGGTGTTGCTGTGGCTGTGGCGTAGGCCTGCAGCTGCAGCTTTGATTTGACTAGTCCAGGAACTACCACATGCCAGAGGTATGGCTGTAAAAAGAAAAAAAAAAGGATTCTACTCAAATATTTCTTGAAGCCTTATCCAGTCTCTCATGATGTAGATGACTTTTCTTCTTTGATGGTCACTTTAGCCTGCCATTTGATTGATAATTTATTATAAAGGACTTTCTTGGAGCAGCTTCTTTTTTATTGGAGTAAGTTTTTTTTTCTTTTATGATTGTTTTCAGGGTTTTATGTTTGTGGAGCAGGCTGCATTAACAGGTGTTTAAAACCCAGAACAAGGAAGATATATATTATCTTGTGCAAGGCTTTGCTAGTCAAATCATGCCTGGGGTATTATGTTTAGTTTGAGGCTGTTTCTGAGGGACATGGATAAAAGAGAGTGTGTGCAAAGGATCAGGATGGCACAGAGTCTGCAAACCATTATGTAAAAGGAAACATGGAAAGATCTGAGTCTGTTCAGAGCAGAGCAGCAGTACCCAAATTCTGTTCCTGTAGAACCACACCTCCCCAACAACTCCTATGTTAAATTTTTGTGTCGTTGTTTACTTGTGTTCATCTTTCATGCTAGACTTTAAGCTCTGAGAGGTGAAGAATCATTTCTGTTTTCTCTACTATAGTGTTTTCTGCACATATCGCGATGTCTGGTGCAAAAAAAGATGTTTAAAGAATATTTGTTGAAGGAGTGAATGAATAAATGCATTTCTATTGAATCATAAATCTGTGTGATATTAGTAGGATGAAATCAGGAGGAATCAAATTTCTGTGGTCCAGTCAGTTTGGAAAGTACAGGGCAGTTAGATGGGTTTCCTTATGGCTGAAACCCTCAGAGCTTTACAAAACTATATTCTGAAGACAAGATCAAAGCACTCTATTTTCTAAGTGTGTTTCACCATGGAGTGCTCTCTTTTCCCCTCCATGAAACAACCTAGGGCAATATTGCCTATATAAAGGTGGGCAGCAATATGATAGGGGAATTTGAATACTCGAAGAGCTATTCTTTGTACAGAAAGACACAGAAAGGAACACTGAGTAGAAATAAGGGTGCAGATTTTGATTTAGCATAAAGATCTTATTAAAAAATCAAAGCAGGACAAACATGTACTAGACGTGATCCTAAGGCAATGAATTCTCTGTTTCTGTTTAAGCAGCTTTAAGCAGAAGCTGAACAATCACAGGGAGAGTTGCAGGAGTTGAATTATCCATCAGCTAGAAGATTAGATTAGGTGACCTCTAAGGCTCTTCCAAAGCTAAAGTTGTAGTATTCTATATTTCCACCCACTCCCTTTCCTCTTTGCAAGTTCCTTGCCAAGAAGACATTGTTATTTCTTCAATTCCTCACCCAAGCTTTGCTTCCTAGTAGACATTTAATAAGCATTTACATATCACTTGATTGGTATGTAGGTTCTTACATAGTTCAAAGAATTGTAATGGAAACATATTGGGTATAACATGGAAAACTTCTGTATGCAAACTCGTTTTCTTCTCATTAAAAAAAAGACAACATTAATAAGAAGCCTGTCTTGCGGAAATACACAGAAATGCACAATTTAAGTGTATGGTATAATTGCTGATGCTATCTTACTACATTTCTTCTTCTGAAACCTCAAATCCAGAATCCTCACTCCATTTTACTGGCGAACCTTGACTCATAACAAATGAGTTGTAATCATTTGGATGACTTTGTTGTGAAATTTGAAAGCATATTGAATGACTCAGACATCATAAACTAATTACCGGCAACTGTTAGATTGAATTTAGAGGGATATTATTTTATCTGACTTTTGCTGTTTATGTGTTTCTGTTATTTTGTTTGCCATCTGGCCAACAAAAGCATGTTGAGAAGTTAGGGAGAAGTATACGGAGATTGAGTTCTTTGGTGTCAAACTCAAGTTAGTACTGGTTCTCTAGACACGTTTACATTACTATTTTTACTTCAGGTTTCCACTCTGTTTGATGTTGCTTTCTGTGTACTCAGCAATTCATTCTTATTAAACTATCTAGAGTTGGTTTTTGTTATGTGCTACCAAATGAACAATAACTAACACAATGCATTTGGATGACAAACTTGGATACTGAGGGTATAAGAAATAAAACCTAGAGCAGCACTGTGTGATTGAAATAGAATGCAATCTACAGAGGTAATTTAAAAATTTCTCGAGTCAAATTGAAAAAAATTTAAAAAGCAGGAGTTCCCGTCGTGGCGCAGTGGTTAACGAATCCGACTAGGAACCATGAGGTTACGGGTTCGATCCCTGCCCTTGCTCGGTGGGTTAACGATCCGGCGTTGCCGTGAGCTGTGGTGTGGGTTGCAGACGCGGCTCGGATCCTGCGTTGCTGTGGCTGCGGCGCAGGCCAGTGGCTACAGCTCCGACTAGACCCCTAGCCTGGGAACCTCCACGTGCCGCGGGTGCGGCCATAAAATGACAAAAGGCAAAAAAAAAAAAAATTTTTTTGAAAAGCAAGTGAAATTAATTTTAATAATATGTTTAACTCAGTATATCCCAAATAGTATTCTTTTAACGTGTTATCATTGTGAATAATTATTAATGAGATGTTTACATTCTTTTTAAAAATCTGAAGCCTGCAAAATCCAGCATGCATCTTATAGCGGATCTCAATTTGCATGCTACCTTTTTATCAGAGATAATTCATCTCTGCTTAGATTTCATACAATGTGCAGTTAAAAATGTATATTCACTTACCCAAGTTGTTCCAAACACAACCAACTGAATACCAGAAAATAATTTGCATTCAGTCCCTCAGTCACACTAGCCATCTTTCAAAGACTTACTCTAGTGGACACTACCGATCCAGAGTCTCACTTTCAGCTGATCTTCCAAAAAGTGACAGCCTAGACCTCCCCGTAAACCCAGTTTCCCTTTACTTCCTTCCCTGCCCCGCCTCCCAAACCTCACCCTCTCTGCCACGCTTTACTGTACTGGTCAGAATCCAGTCAGGAGAATGGAATACCTTGTGTGGTACAAGGTACAGCAAACAGATGGACTTTGATACAGAGTCCTCATTACGCAGGTGTTAATGGGCTAAAAGAGTAAAAGGGGACTACTGAGATACTAACAGGAAACCGTTACCATCCCTGCAATGAAGGGAAAATAAAGCAGAGATGTAGGATCAGCAGAAACTGGGAGCTTGGAATGTAAGTGCAGTCCTGGTGGTGATAAGATTTCTGAGCCGCCTGGATACTGCTGTCTAGATGAGGGGGGCTCTGAGGCTGGCAGGGATCTGGCCAGATGCTGATGCTGGAGTCCTCTGACCTGCTCCCACCCTCCACTTTCCCTCCTGGGCCTCACATTGTCAGGACCTGATGGGAAGCCAGTTTACATAATTCTATTTCCAGCTTCAGAGCAGATAATGGAAGGGAAGACTTAGGGTGGAGAGAAAATGGGTAAGTTAGCTGGCATAGCCAGGTAGAAATGCTCACCTTTACTACTGCAAAGCATCCCTTAACTTAATCTGATGGCTTCCTCAGTTCATCAGAGGGCCTGTCCCTGGTCTTTCTATTGGCTTTGGCAGCTGCCTGTTAGAAACTCTGGAAGAACTTGGGTTCATCTGATTTTTGAAAGCAGGTCCTCTAGCTGTCTAAGTTGAGACTAAAACAAGCACAGAACTCAGCTCAATTTCAAACTGAATTATTTCAAACTGGCCTGGCATTGTTTGAGCCTCAACAAGGGAATATGTTTCCTGTCCCAGACCTACTGTGGCCAATTCTACTTTTAGGGACAGTCTTTTTTGGCAAATGCCTATTCACCATATTCCATAGCACCTGTGGACACTGGCTGCACCTTCCTGTAAACGGGCACAAAGGGAGTTATCAGTCTTCACTCGCTCCTTTTTATGGGACATGGAATCACATTTCCTTCTCTTCAAAGATGAGTTTTAAAGTGAACACGCTGGTGCCTTTATCTCTAAAATTTGTGATTGCGCAGAGCACCCTAGAGAGACTTTCCACATGGCTCCCATCCTTGAAGGCTAAGACTCTAGCATGGTTGTGTTTTTTTTTCTGAAAGGGAGATAAAAACAGCCAGAGATGCTCTAAAGAAACTGCAGTAAGTGTGCAGAACGGTGGGTGAGCAACCGTCCGTGCGCCTCAACTCAAAGGCCGGTTCCATCCACATTCCGAGGCAAGAGGATTATTTCTGAAAGAAAGATATATTTGTAGAATTAAGGCTGCATATGCTTGAACTCTCTCCAAAACGATGTATTCACCAGTGCTTAAAACATTTTGAAAGCTCTGTGTAATGGGAGGCTGCATTAGCCGTTTCCTGGCAGTGTGATGTGTTTGTGTTTGGGTTACAGTTCGGTTCTTGGCTCCCTCATCTCCCAGCAGTTGGAATGAATCTTTGAATTAGCATGAAATGACACGGTTTATTGTGTTTAGTGGACTCGGTCTCTCTAAAGCTGGTGCTCGCTTCTCCCGAGCCTGTTGCAAACCCTGGGCTCTGATAGGGTGAAGCGGAAGAAAGGAGAAATCTTGGCGGTGGTTTTTGACACTGGGCTTCTCATTAAAAAAGAAAACAGCCAGTTCCCCTGCCACTCTCCCTTCCTCCCCCTACAAAACAACCCCCCAAACCTAGCCATGGCAAGAATCCACCCAGAAGAATAAACTATCGTTCAAGAGGATCATTTGTATCTGGTGTTAGTCGCCCCCTCCCACACCCCAGTCCAGAAACAGATTGAAAAACAAAATCAGGCGCTTTACATTTCCTGGTTTTGCCTCTGATTTTAGCAAATAAAGCCCACATAGGTGAATTGGAATGTCCCTCTTTCGGGCGTGGAGATAATCAAGACATAAATTACCGGGAAGTTAATGAATGCAGACCCTTTAGTGTTTGACACCCGAGCCTTTACTCTTTAATTTGGGATCCTCTGAACACTCAGAACCCCTTCCTTCAAGCAAATCCCTGGCAGATGTTTTATTGTTTCTGTTGTTTCTCCTCTGGGGCTGTACATTAGGTTAAAATATCACAAATAGCTGCTATTATAGTGTGAGTCACAGAAGCTATAATTCTTCATGACAGCCAGAGGAAATGTGACATGTTTAGGAAACCCTGTCACTGATGCTAAAGCTCAGATCTTCAGGCAAATGTTTAATGACCATCGCAGCAAGCTGCACAAACTCTGGTCTCTACCAAACAAAAGGTTACTCCTAGGGAGGTATAAATACTGGGAAAAAAATGTCTCTGGACAATGATGGTTTCTTTCTCCTCCCTTTCACCTCCTAATCTGTAATTGTAGGATAAATATCATATCTGAGACAAACTGGACAGATCTTCTTTCTCTTCTGTTCATGTTTGCATACCTAGTTCTGTTATTTCCAGCCAATGTCCATGAATTGGGCTAAGCAATCTTTCATATTTTAATTTACTCTTAGTATAGGAATTTGAGTCCTTCAAAGTCCTTTAGGGTATGGTAATTGGGAATAGTACAAACGTTGGTAGGCTCAGTTACTAGTGATCTCACAATAAAGAATTAATTTTATACATCTAATAAATTATAACTCTCCCCAGTGAATTTTCCACTACATAAATGAACACATGCTTTGTATTATCTGTCTAACTCAGAGTTTCTCAAACTTGGTACTGTTGATGTTTGGGGGTGGGTAATTCCTCATTGCAGGAGGCTGTCTCTGCATTGCAGGATTTTTTTGCAGCATCCTGGGGCTCTACCCATCAGATACCCATAAGAACTCCTCATCAATTGTGACAAGCAAAAACCCAAGATACTGCCAAATGTCTGCTGAAGGGCATGAAGGAAAACCCGTTGATGAGGTCCTGCTATATAGCACAGGGAGCTATATTAAGTCTCTTGGGATAGATCATGATGGAAGATAATATAAGAAAGGAAATGTGTGTATAGACGTGTATACAGGTGTGTGTGTGTGTGTGTGTGTGTGTGTGTGTGTATTATAATAAAATACACAGAGGAGACACTTTTCTCCATGTGAACTAAGCGTGTTTATTCATTTGTTTACTTGGTGACTGTCTCTTCTCCCAGGTGACCTGTGAACTCTCCGTGAGCACCCAAACCTTGTCTTCCGGGTTCAACTGCCTGCCCTCGGTGCGCAGCACAGAGCTTGAATTTGGCCATTGCTCCATAATACTGGTTGAATGAAAGGATGCCTTATTTAAAACTAGAAAAAAAATGAAATGAGCTGTTAGATAAAAAGGAGGGATACGCAATGAAAAAGAAACCAGCCTTTCCATAGAAAGTCAGTGTCGCTACTCATAAGCAACTAGAGAAAGAAAACAAAAGTGTCTTCTCTGTGAATTTTATTATATTATTATTTTTAACATATCCTTGTAGCTAGTTAAATTAATTAATTTATTTTTCTGTTTTGGTGACCTCGTGGCATATGGAGTTCTTGGGCTATGGATCAGATCCAAGCTGTGGCTGCAGCAATGCAAGATCCTTTAGCCCTCTGTGCTGGGCCAGGGATTGAACCTTTGTCCTGTTGCTGCAGAGATGCCACTGTTCTCATTGCACCACAGTAGGAACTCTTTCTGTGTGGATTTTAATTTCAATATGATGTTGGCTTTTTAACGTCTCTGTCCAGGTCCTCCTTGTCTTAGATTCCTCTTTTTTTTTCATAACATTTTCCTCTTCTTTCATATAGGTGCAGTGTCTCTAGGTGAGAAAAAAAATCAGATATTATTTTGATCTATTATTTTGGTCTTTTTAGAAAATTTATGGTAAATGAAATCATTTTCCCAAGTTCTCTTCTTTTGTGTTTATCTTTTTAATTATAGAATTTCTCATGGGCCTCATAACTCTTTACTCATTCTTTTCTTTTGTCTTAGACTCATAGACTCATTGACTCATTTTGTCATAGACTCATTCTTACTAGGAAGTCTATGATTGTCCTCTTAGTGGTGTTTGAAAATCACTTTTTATTTTATTTAATTTATATATTTTATATTTTATTATATATTATAATGTTGAATTACTTATTTGCAATAAAGCTCACCAATTTTAAGGTATGATTCAATAAGTTTTGACAAATGTATGTGATTGCATAACCACCACCACACTCATGATAGAAACCATGCCCATCTCTTCAAAAAGTTCCTTTGTGTATTTTTTGGTAAGTCCCTTCTCCTTATCTCTGGTAGCCTATCATCCACTTTCCTTCCTTTTATTAGGCTGCACCTTTGGCATATGAAGTTCCCAGGCTAGGGGTTGAATTAGAGCTGTATCTGCTGGCTTATGCCACAGCCACAGCAATGCTGGATCCTTAAACTACTGAGTGAGGCTAGGGATCAAAGCTGAATCCTCAATGACACTGGTCAGATTCATGTCTGCTGCTGCGCCACAGTGAGAACTCCCAAGATTTTTCAAGTGGACCCAACCAAATCATGTAAGTTATTCAAAGCAGAGGACCTTCCTAACCTTTGTAGAGGACTAGAGAGATAGCAGTTTGAGAAGGGCTCGATCCACTGTTACTGGCTTTAAAGATAGCAGTGTCAAAGAATGCAGACATCTTCTAGAAGCTAAAAAGGCAAGGAGAGACTTTTTTTCTCCTGAAATCTCAGAAAGCAATGCAGCTATGCTAACACCTTCATTTTAGCCCACCGAAAC
Organism: Catagonus wagneri; assembly: GCA_004024745.2. NCBI lineage: Eukaryota > Metazoa > Chordata > Mammalia > Artiodactyla > Tayassuidae > Catagonus > Catagonus wagneri. The sequence continues at coordinate 3,341,868 of PVHT020000108.1, forward strand.
TTGTGTGGAATTTCTGACCTACAGAGCTGTAAGATAATAAATTTATGTTGTTTTAAGCCACCAAGTTTATGATAATTTGTAACAGCAGCCGTAGGAGACTAATACATGGGCAAATATGATAAGTATATGATTATCCTTATAAGAAACAATCTCATTGACTTTTTTCGTTAAGTAGGATTAGGCTGGATTCTTAACATAGATTGATGTATGTTTCTCTGCTGATGATTTTCATAGAAAGACTCGTAGATTTAGAATGTAGAGAAAGAAGTAAAGCAGAATACAATCATCACAGGATTTAGCAGTTTGGGGACTGGTGAAGTGGCTGGACCAAGGTCATGGCTGAAAGGTTTTCACGGACACAGACATGGACAGTGTTTCTACAGACAGGTTCTCTCTGCCTGTTTCTCTGATAGATGGCTCATGTTGCTCCAGAGGCTGGGAGAAACAAAGTACAAAACTTCTTCATTACCCTTTTCATCACTTTGATCTCACTCTCACTGCAACTCTGGCTTTTGCAAGTGTTGGTGTCACCTCCTACCAATTTCCCAACATTGCGCTATCCAAGGGTGGTCCCTGCCTTTCATCAGTTCATACCGTGGGGACTGCTTCTAACTGAAACTAATCCAGATCTCTAGGATATGTAAGACGACCATTCCCGATTTGCAGAGAGGGTGAAGGGTTTTCTCCTAGAACAGCCTCTGATCTCCTCTGTGTGAACTGGGAAGAATTCCGATATTAGAGAACAAAATTATTTATGATGCTAGTTCAGAGTGGTCAGGAAGGCTTTATTCAAGAGGGTTTCAACTTAATGGTGGGGAGGGGGCATTGGAGTCGGAGAGACAGAGATCAGGTTCAACTCCAAATGCAACAAAGGCAAGTGGGGATTTAAGAAAGCAAAGGAAGTGTTGATGATAGAAAATTACATCTGACGTAAGGGAGGATTTTGGCTAAACTTCACGGGATTGTTGCACAGGGCAGGCCAAAGTGACAAGATGGGGGATAAGAAATTGGGTCAGATATTGAATGAAGGTGCAGGATTTCCATTAAACTGATCTGGCAGGATTCTTGTTAAAAGTGGACTAAACAGGCCAAGGACAGGGCCCCAGATGACCCTGACTCAGGTTTAGACACTGTCCATGTCTGTGTCCGTGAAAACCTTTCAGCCACGACCTTGGTCCAGCCACTTCACCAATCCCCAAACTGCTAAACCCTGTGATGATAGTATTCTGCTTTACTTCTTTCTCTACATTCATAAACCTGGTGTTGTTGTTGCTGTGGCTGTGGTGTAGACCTGCAGCTGTAGCTCCCATTCGACCCCCAGCCTGGGAACTTCCATATCCTTAGATACGGCCATGAAAAAAAACAAAAAAGCAAAAAAATGAAAAAAAAGGCCTTTGGCTTTGGGTACCTAAGCTCCAGCTGCCACTTTGGCCTTTGGTAATTATTTTCAAAATACAGCATCACATGTCTAAGAGACCATTTTTCTATCTCTTAATTAAAGAAAATCCAAATGCACGAATTTACATAGTCAGTGTAAGGGGAAATATGATCAAGAAAATATTAGCTGAGCCAAAATGAAAATAGTGCCACTACTTCTAATCCAAGCACATAAATTGTATGAGAAAATCCTAATGTTTCAAAAACGGACTTTATTACAGAATTGTTGTTCATTATTTTGAATCTGAAAAATCAAGTCCTATGATTCAAGAACTTTGCTTCCCTGCTCCCCAATTCTTCCACTTTTCAGATAAGTGGCTCTCAGTTTTATGTGAACACCCATTTCCAGATACCTGAGGCTGAGCCATGTTTGAGGGGCTGAGAAGATCCCATACATACCGTTTTACTAAGAAGGTGTCAGAGTGGCCAGATTTATCCCGGTGGAGGTCTCACCTGCTCTGTCACGTTGCCTGTAATGTGGCCTTGATGCAGGCAAGCTTCTAAAGTGCTTTAGCAGCCATTTTCACTGTTTTGTCTTATTTTCTGAGCCAGGTATGGCAGTGTGATGCAGATGAACTCCTTTGCTCTCGTTTTGTTTCTGGAGCGCCTATGTATTTACTAACCTCTACTGTGGGCACGTTATCTTGCACAAACAGCACGTGTCATGCTGCCCAAAGGGATGGCAGTCTGGGCTTCTTGGCCGTGGCAGGAGCATGGCAGGGTTCCCAAGGCCCATCTGCGGACAGACTTTATGCTTTCAAGTATCTGACTCTTTGTACACCCAATAAATCCTCAGTGAGGCGGAGTCACATCACATAAATCTTGCAGCGGTTCCCTGATGCTTTTAGGAGGATGACCAAAATGTTTAACCTAGCCTGTCATGCTCTCTGTGTGATAGGGTTGTGACACCAATACCATTTTTTCTTCAATAGAAGCTTTTAGAAGAACTTCCCTTACCTATCCATACACACGCCCAACCCTGACACTCTGCATTTTCTCTTGCCATCCAACCAGTGATTTCTAAACCAGTGTCACAGCAGAGGTCCCAAGGGTCTGCAGGTTGGCTCTCAAAGAGGCTGAGGGGAAGTAACAATGATGTACATAGTTTGAGAGTTTTTTTTTTTTTTGAGCCTATCATGCCTATCTTCCCAAACTCTGTATCTCAGTGTAAAATAAACCACGTCCCTCACTGTTCACATTTTTCAGTCCCTGCTGCTTGCTTCTCCATGACTTGGTGGGCATCAGTGCTGTGTTTCAGTGGTAACATTCCGAAGTAGAAATGTGGGCTGGTGCACTGTTCTCCCCTACCTGGTACTTGGTGTTCAAACTTGGCAAACACTGAAGTGCAGTCACATTTCTGTCTACGGTTTCCAGTTTCTAAAATGTAAACTTAACTAATGGGAAGACTAGTGATAATTGAGTTCATGGGTCCTAAGCCAGATAAGGACCACTAATTGTTCAGGGCTTTTATGCTAAATTAATTATTTTCCCATTAGGAATGCTTGCTACTTACAAAGAATCATTAATGTACCATAGCCTTTGTCCCCACCCCTCATTTTACATTTCTATAATTTGAATCTCTTAATAAATCAGTCTTAAGCCCTGAAACATATTATTGTTTGTTATTGTTATTTTATAATGCTAAGCTCTCCTGAGATAAACTGGAAAATAATTCTATTTGATTTTATCTTATTCTTTGAACCGAGCACGCTATTTGGAAATAAAAAACAAAGCACATGAAAAAAAAACAGACAAAAATCAATTCCTTTATCACTAGTTTCTTGGGGAAAATAATCTAACATTATTTTTCCTTTTTAGTATGCTTGTTGTAATGCATTATTTTCTTTTCACTTCTTGTCGCGTCTTCATTCTAGAATAGCACTCTTCCCATGATTATGTTTCTGAATCCTCTGAGATCTCTGACTAAATTGTGTAGAACATGTGCTGCTGTAAGATTTCACTGAAACATATAAAGAATAAGGAATTCTGTTTCTCTAAATTCCTGTTACTACATCAAATATTTGATGGGTTGCTTATATCTTTAAACTTTTTTCAAACACAGGCTATTACTTAATTTTTATTTTTGTGTTTGACACTTCTAGCTGTTATTTTTAATTGGGTTTTTTAGATATAGAAGAATACATGACAATTTTATGACTTGCTGTTCTGCCCGATTATTTGAAAAATTCTAAATACTTTTAGAGGCAACTAGTGGGTATTCTAAATACCTGCTTCAATACAATTTGAAAAATATTAGAACTGTTACTAGCATGTGCACCATCCCACCCTATGCCCAACACACATACACTTGCTCCAAATCAAGAGAACAAACCAACTGGTAAAGGGACAAAAGGGACAATAAGGGGATAAGTCTGTGTAGCCAGAGTCAAATATTCATATGTTCTTCTTCTTCTTTTTTTTTTGGCCTCACCTGTGATATGCAGAAGTCCTTGGGCCGGGGATCAGACTTCCCTTACAGCAGTAACCTGAGCCCCAGCAGTAATAACAGCAGATCCTTTACCTGCTGTACCACCAGGGAAGTCCCCCTATCTAAGGTTCTTAATCTGCGGATAACCATGGCCAGACAAAAGCCACATGTCTCACTTCTTTGGTTCTGTCCTCATCACCTCCCAAATTCATATAAGAATGGAACTTCCTTGATGGTTTTTTTAGGAGGGAAGTTGACAGAAAACTGCCTGAATCAGAAGCAAGGTCATTGTGTGAAATGAACATTAATGCTATTCAGATGCCCGCCTTGGGATTAGACTGAGAAACTTGTACCATAGTTTATAAAACTCTCCTCTAGGTGGTGAGAGATGCCTCAAGAGAAACTAGGTTAAAGAGTCACCAGCTAGAGAAGGAAATGACCCAGTAAGAAGGGGTCAGGAAATAGACCACCAGAGCCACTGGATGCAGGTATAACATGGATCTTACTGAGGAAAAAAAAAGATCATAAGCAGAGAAGTGGCAGAGTGTGCACAATCTATTAAAATCTCATCATCCCACAGCTTGTGTGGGGTGTGGGTGGACTGCATGCACCTCAGGAGCCTGGAACCTGTGAAGTTGTATGTACCATAGGGACTGGAGATGCAGGTGACAGCTGTGCCATGGCAAAACCTCTGCTCCCTCCATCAGGGAAGTGGCTTTGTCTGAAGCAGAAACCCGTAGAACTCAGGAGTTTCTTTTTCTTTTCTTTCTTTCTTTCTTTTTTTGCTTTTTAGGGTCACACCTGTGGCATATGGAAGTTTCCAGACTAGGTGTCCAATCGGAGCTACATCTGATGGCCTATGCCAGAGCCACAGCAATGCCAGATCCGACCCGTGTCTGTGACCTATGCCACAGCTCACAGCAACATGGATCCTTAACCTACTGAGAGAGGTCAGGGATCAAACCCACATCCTCACGGATACTAGTTGGGTTCGTTATCACTGAGTCATAATGGGAACTCCCTCGAACTTAGGGATTTCTTTCAGCCTATTCTCTTGAGCTAAATCGAAGGTGCTGAGCCAGCTCTTCCCTAGTGACTAACAGATTAAAACAGGAAACAAACCTCCAGCGTTATCTAGGTTTTCTCTCCTGAGTGATGTCCAATGAATATAAGGACAGACTTTCTTAGGACAAGAAAGAGAAGACAGAATTAGTATGCAAAGGAAATAATACAGAGGCAATATGCTTAGGGATGTTGATGAAATCATAAATAATCCAAAAAAAAAAGCCCTCCAGAGTAAGAGAGAATGTATGTGTTTGTATGTCTAGGGCCATACACACAGATACATAATATGAAAACTTTAAAGACAGAAGATATTACTTTTATCACCTAACTTGCAAAAAATTAAATTCATAGCTGAGAAAATTAAGAATTTATATAAAAATAAAGGGCATTGAAAAAATCAAATTCTGTTGAGATGTGGAGCAAAAAGAATTCTCATTCTTTGCTGATGGGAATCCAAAATGGTGCAGCTACTTTGGAAGATGGTTTGGTGGCAATTTTTATTTATTTTTCTTTTTGCCATTTGACTATTTATTATGGCTTTTTAAACCTTTTTTAAAAATTAAAGTGCAGTTGATTTACAATGTTGTGCCAATTCCTGCTTTACAGCATTCATATATGTATATGAATATATATACACACACATATATACACACATTCCCTTTCTTCCATCATGGTCTATCCCAAGAGACTGGATATAGCTGCCTGTGCTGTACAGTAGGACTTCTTTGCTTATCTACTCTAAATGTAATAGCTTGCATCTACTAACCCCAAACCCCCAAACTCCCAGTCCATCCCTCTCCATACTCCCTTGCCAACCACAAGTCTGTTCTCTATGTCTGTAAGTCTGTTTCTGCTTTGTGTATAGATTCATTTACGCTGTATTTTAGATTCCACACATTTCGATGTATGTGATATCATATGGTATTCATCTTTCTCTTTCTGACTTCACCTAGTATGAAAACCTCTAGTTGCATCCATGTTGCTGCAAATGGAATTATTTCATTCCTTTTTATCACTGAGTAGCATTCCTTTGCGTATATATCTATATGCATTTGTTTTATATATATATATATATATATATATATATATATATATATATATATGTGTATATAAAACATTAATTCATCTGTTGAAGGACAGTTAGGTTGTTTCCATGTCTTGACTATTGTGAATAGTGTTGCTGTGAACATAGGGGTGCATGTATCTTTTTGAATTGTAGTTTGGTCTGGATATATGCCCAGGAGTGGGATTGCTGTATCATATGGTAGTTCTATATTCAGTTTTTTGAAGAACTGCCATACTGTTTTCCATTGTGGTTGTACCAATTTACATTCCCACCAACCAGCATATGTTATTTGTAGATTTAATGATTGCTGGCAATTTCTTAAATAAACTAAACAAACTCTCACCACATTATTCAGCAGTTGCACTCCTTGGCATTCACCCAAAGAACTGAAAATTTACGTCCACTCAAAAACCTGCACGCAGATATTTGCACCAACTTCCTTCATAATTGCCAAAGCTGGAGGCAAAGAAGATGTCCTTTAGTAGGTGAATGGATAAATAAAATGTGGTACATTCAGAAAGTAGAAATGTTATTCAGAGCTAAAAGGAATGAGGTATCAAGCCATGAGAAGATGTAGGGGAAATGTAAATGCATAGCACTAAGTGGAAGAGGCTAATCTGAAAAGGCCACATACTGTATGATTCTAACTATATGACATTTTGGAAAAGGCAAAACTATGGAGACAGTAAAAAGATCCATGGTTGCTAGGACTGGGATTGGGGTCGGGGCCTGAATAGGCAGAGAACAGAGTTTTTAGGGCAGTGAAAATATTCTGTGTGATACTATAATGAAGGACACATGTCTATACATTTCTCCAAACCTATAGAATATACAACACCAGGAGAATATACATCTATTAATTTTATTATGTGTCAAGGCAGGTTCAGATGTACCACTGTGGCAGAGGATGTTGATAATGGGAGAGGATGTGCATGTGTTGGGGTAGGGGATGTATGGAAAGCTCTATACCTTCCTCTAACTTTTGTTGTGAATATAAAACTGCTCTAAAAATGAAATCTTTTTTAAAAAAGACAGAAAATGTGTGTATTAAAATATATAATAAAAATAATGGGTAGGTTGGGGAGAGTGCTGTTTTTAATAAAATTATAACTTGAAATAAACAGAATGTGCAAGCACATTCTGCTACTTTTGTCTCCAGAGGAGGAAATACAAAATCCTAGTTTACAGAGTCCAACCTAGGTTCTATGCTGGGCACAAGTGACATAGTAAAACCAGTTTCAGAGAAGCATGTTTAGGTCCCATCCAGAACACGGGAAGACTCCCATCTTTATTTTATTGTTTCTGTGAAAATGGAGTTTTGCATGCTATCTCACAGAACATGAGAGAGGACAAACCCCCTGATTCCATTTTTGACATGCCAGCAAATACTCTTGCAGCAGCAGAGTTAATTCTGCATTAGAGGGAAAAGCTGTATAGCCTCTGTCCTAATGGAGACATTGAAAATGGAGTGGACACCTCTGTTTCTTAGCTGCTGCTGCTTCCTGGAGGACGGGTGGGATTAACGATGGAAACTCTCCCACATTTTAGTCTCCCTTGTAACAGCCGCAGCCCTTGCTTTTTATAATTATTTTTTTATTTTCCAGCAACATACTTCCTAGTAAAAGAACTTAAAGATCCAAAGACCAAAAAAAAAAAAAACCCTAATACACACACAAACACACACACACACACACACACACACACAACCACAAAGTAAGATAAAATATCAAAAAGTGAGAGTGAGCTGAATAAAGGGAATGAAAGGGGCCAGAGGCAGGATGCTGCCTTCTTTAGTTCTACCCAGGAAGTCTTTCCTGGTTCAGGATTCTTCCTCTGTTGAAACTCAAAGAGAAAAATGTGTTAGGCTTCTGAATGCTGGGGTATATTGTCTGTCAAAGGATTTTTCCTCTGTTAAAGGACCAATTAATTTCCAGCTCCTACAGTTCATGAGGACATAAAAAAAGGATCCTGTATGGCTTATGAAATATATACTCTATTCTTAAAAGAAGAGGATTGAAACTGGCTTTTTTCTTTTCTACAAAAAAAAGCAAAATTTTGAGGCTTTATTTTTCTTTCAGAACCTGCCCCAAGGTGTGTGGTGTCACTGTATATGCATATGTGCGTACACATGCACCACGTGCATATTTGCACACGTTGATGCAGAGGTGGCTTAGTGTAGAGTTAATGCAGGTATTTTCTTCTTCCAAGCAAATGATGATTTCCTTTCTTCTACCGTCAGATGGATGATTTGAACAGCTTGGAAGGGCAAGGGCAAGAAAAGCTTTGATTTATCTGCTGCTGAACTGATTTAGACAAATGCAGGAAGATGATACATCACTGAATTAGGGCGAGCAGGACAATAATGAGAACCTAAAGTGGATGACAAGTGCACACTAAAATCCGTATTACCACTAAACAAGCAGGCATGCATGTGTACCCAGTGCCTTATTTTATGTGACAGAGTGGTGCTTGTCATGTTTCAGAATAGTTTAATGAATGCTTCGGGTCGGTAATTAGCAGGGTTCTCATGTGCTCACGAGATGCTGGCCATTGGTGAATTACCCAATAAATATGATACAGATATTCAGACCCTATACAAGGAAAGAGTCAGAGAAATATGGACAAATATCAATCCAGACGTAGCAAATTTTAAAGCTATGCCATCATTGTATTACAGAAGATCTGTTAATAAAAAATGTCCCATTTGCCTTCAAAATGAAAATGAAAGGAAAGCGAAACTATGTTGGAATGAGAGTCGCTTTCTCCTTAAATCTTTTTGTAGTGATTGGATCAGCTAATCAGATATTTTATTCCCGGGGAGATTTATTCTTTAAGAGTTCCTCCAGATGATCTAGGATAGAGGTGAATTCCCCAAGTCAGTCTAATGGAGGCTCTCTCAAACATACAAAGAAAAGAGGGTTACCAGGCAAACCCTAGAGGCCACTATGGTGTGGTGTCAGGGAGTCGTTCCAGGGCAGGTAGGGCCAAAGGGGAGCTAGATGGAGGCTGAGAGGATTTCTAGCAGCCAGCCCAGGTCCCAGACCCACCCAGTTTGTCTGGAAAAGTCCTCTTTGTTTGCATTTGATAGTGAGACTCCTTTCTATTTTTTTCTTTGCACATTGAGTCAATGTACAGTTTTTGCTCTAGAAGTGTCAAGGTCAAGCTTTTCCAACACTGCTTCTCACTCAGAAGGTTAAACATGAATGATGAAAATTTGGAGTTCCCATTTTGGTGCAGCGGGTTAAGAACCTGACTAGTCTCCCCTGAGGATGCAGGTTTGATCCCTGGTCTTGCTCAGTGGGTGAAGTATCTGGCATTGTCGCCAGCTGCAGTGAAGGTCAAAGATGTGTCTTAGATCTGGCATTGCTGTGGTTGTGGTATAGGCAGGCAGCTGCAGCTCAGATTCAGCCCCTGGCCCTGGAACTTCGATATGCTTCAGGTGTGGCCCTAAAAAAGTAAAAAGAAGAAAAAGGAATAATAAAAATTGCAGTCCTTTATTAACATATTTTCTCATTTGGGTGATCACTTATTATTTAACACCTTTTTTTGTTTTTTAATGGCAGCATCCAAAGCATATGAAAGTTCCAAGACCAGGGACTGAATCTGAGCTGCAGCTGTAGCAATGCCAGACCTTTTAACCTATTGTGCCGGGCTGGGGATTGAACCCATGCCTTTGCAGCAACTAGAGACACCTCAGTCAGGTGTCAAGGTTTGAGCTGACCCAAAGCAATAATGTGAAGTAGGTAACTTTCTTTATGCCTTTTCCCTTTTTAGGTGTCAAATAACTCTGGCATCCTCTTGGTTCTTAATGGGGCATTCTCTTTAAGGTGGCTCTTCCCTTTTACTGGCCCATTTGTCTCCAAACCAAAACTCCAATTAATTTTCAACATCCTTGTGACTCACTAGCTAATCTGATAGATTAATTTATGCTAAATTCTTAATCCTTTCACAAAGGGTTAAATATCAGTGATCTTTTTTTTTTTTTTGTAGATGTCTGCATCTTTCAGCCAACACCTTCCATGTCTAAATCTAAAGCCATAAATGACGGTGGGAACTACAGGTTTGAAGGACATGTAGCTACTTGGGCCTCCGATGGAAAGATGCTCTGTCTTTATTCAGAAAACTTAAGATTTGTAAAAACAAAGTTTTAGCAATACATTGGGACTCATTTTACTTTTTTGTTTAGATAGAATACATACACTCAGGATTAAAGGTATGCTCTTCATGTTTAATGTTTCCTTGTCCACATTTTTGTACTAAGTGAAAGGATGAATGCATCCAAAAGGTAACTGATTTAAACAGTACAAGAGAGCATAAAGTGAAAAGTACAATCTCTTAGTCTCACCATTTCTCCGTTCCAGTCTTAGTTTCCAGAGGCAACTGTGGTGGCATATTTGGTTTCCAGTGCTTCTGGAGGTTTCCTGTATGTTGGAATAATATTCTTATGCCTCTATTCCTTGATTTACCAATTTTAAACATTATGCATTGACTTTCCTCTGAAAAGTGAGCAATTTACTTTACTCTTTTTTTTCCTTCCAGTTTTATTGAGATATAATTGACATACACTACTGTATAAGTTTAAGGTGTACAGGATAATGATTTAACTTACATACATCATGAAGGGATTATCACATAGGTTTAGTGAGCAGCCATTTATATCTATCCAGATAGATACAGAAAATTAAAAAAGAAAATTTTTTTCCTGTGATGAGAATGCTTAAGATTTACCCTCTTATCAACTTTCATTTGTAACACACAGCAGTGTTTATTACATTTACCATTTTGTACATTACATCCCTGTCACTTATTTGTAATTGGAAGTTGGTTCTTTTTGAATGCCTTCATCCAGTTCCCCCTTCCCACACCCCCTGTCCATGATAACTGCAAATGTGATCTCGTTTTCTATGAATTTGTTTTTGAAGTATAATTGACCTACAGCACGATGTTCGTTCCTGGTACATAATATAGTGATTCGATATTTCTATTTGCTATTTCTAAAATGATCATCACGGTAAGTCTACTGATGATCTGTACAAAATTAATACGTAATTATTGACTATATTCCCCACACTGTACATTTCATACCTATGACTCATTTGTTTTGCAACAGGAATCTTGTACCTTTTAATCTCCCTCATCTATTTCTTTCCTGCCCCTATCCCCAGCCCTCTGGCCACCACCTGTTTGTTCTCTGTATCTATAATCATGTTTCTGTTTCGTTATGTTTGTTCAATTTTTTTTTTTTTAGATCCCACGTAGAAGTGAAATCATACACTATTTGTCTTTCTCTGACTTATTTCACTTATCATAATACACTCTATGTTCATCTATGTTGTCCCAAATGGCAAGATTTCCTTCTTTTTATTGTTGAGTAATATTCCATTCTATATACCACATCCTTATTCATTTATGTATTGATGAACACTTAGGTCGCTTCTACATCTTGAGTATTGCAAATAATGCTGCAATGATCATGTATATATCTTTTCTAATTAGTGTTTTCATTTTCTTCAGATAAATACCCTGGAGTGGAATTGCTGGATCAAATAGTAATTCTATTTTTAATTTTTTTGAGGGACCTCCATATTTGTTTCCATAGTGGCTGTGCACCACATTCCCACCAACAGTGCCTGAATGCTCCCTTTTCTCTACATCCTCACAGCTCTTGCAATTTCTTGTTTTTCTGATAATAGCCAGGTGTAAGGTGATATCTCATTCTGGGTTTCATTTACATTCCCCTGATAATTAGTGATGTGGAGTGTATTTTCCTGTGTCTGTTGGCCATCTCATGCTCATGGAAAAATGTCTATTCAGATCATCTTCCCAATATAAAATATGGTTATTTGGGTTCTTTTTCTGTGTGTGTGTGTCTTGAATTGTATGAGTTCTTTGTATTTTGTATTTGGGATATTAACCCTTTATCAGATACATCATTTACAAAAAAACTTTATCAGATTAATAATTTACAAACATCTTCTCCCATCAGCAGGCAAACTTTTCGTTTTGTTGATAGTTTCCTTTGCTGTGCAAAAGCTTTTTAGTTTGATGTGGTCCCATTTGTTTATTTTTGTTTTTGTTTCTCTTGCCTGAGGAGACATATCCAAAAAAATATTTCTAAGATTTCAAAGAGCTTACTGCCTTTATTTTCTTCTACATATTTTATAGTTTCAGGTGTCCCATTTGAGTCTTTAATCTATTTTGAATTTATTTTTGTATGTGGTGCGAGAGACCAGTCCAGTCTGTGTTTTCTATTTTGATTGGTGTAGCTTTGTAGTATAGTTTGAAATCAGGGAGCATGATACCTCCAGCTTTGTTTTTCTTTTTCAAGATTGCTTTTTGTTTCCATATAAATTTTAAAATTATTTGTCCTAATTCTGTGAAAAATGCCATTTGTATTTTCAAAGGGATTGCATTGAATATTTAGTGCTTTGGGTAGTATGGTCATTTTAACGATATTAATTCTTCCAATTACATTACTATTTATTTTTTTCCCACCTATTTCCTGGTTTTTATTATTATGCATCATTCATAACATTTACATTTTGTCTTACCGTTCTATGTTTATAATTACATCTCTCTTATATTCTGTCTATAGGCTGATACTAAAGCAAGAAAAGTAATTAACATTTTGAATATTATAACTTTATAACTATTATTTACTCTACATGTAGGACAATTAGATGCAGGTGCATTAAAATATAATCTAACAAATCAAATTTTTTGCTGTTTGAAATGAAATCTTTAAAGTTTATCAGCCTAAGGAGTATCTTTTCTTTTCCACCTCTTTTCCTTTTCTATTTCTGTGTCAGAGTTGCTCTTATATCTTATATTTTATGTCATTTCTTTGTCAAGTTTTTTTAACACTTGCTAGTATATATATTTCTATTTTTTTTCAAATTTAAGACATAAGTTTTAAATTTTCTGTATCCTACATCAAAAGTATTTAAAAATAATCCTTACATGTGGTTTCAAACTTGGCTGTGCAGTATATAAATTTCTACATTCTGGAGAACTTTCCTTTTTTGACACTGCTTCTTACTTTCCATAGAGACTGTGATTTTTTTTTCCCTGTGCCTTTAGCCTGCTTTCTTTTTATTTCTGGAATTTTTTTTTCTTTCTGGAAATTTTTCAAATTTGAATTTATCCTGTCTTCAAATTTCAATAGGAAATGGTTGTGTGGACCTTCAGACCATGGCCATATCAGCTGAGGCAAATCTCCTTTCATTATTTCTTTTATATGTGAATATATTTTCCACACTAGTGTCTCTGTTTTTTTGGAACTTATCAAATGAATATTAAACTTTAGAAAGTTATAATTCTTGTTATTTTTCTTTCATATTTTCTGTTATTTTGGGGAGTTTTTGTTCTATATTCTGGAGGATTTCCTCGACTCTATTTTGTACATCTCCAGTCTTATCTCAGGCTACTTTCTTATTATCATTTAATTCGGCCTTTACTTTAAGTTGACCGTTATGTTTCCAATCTTGAATGATCCCTTTTCTGTGGCCGTTTGTCTTTGTGGTATGGACGTGATATCTTCTTGAATATTTTTTAGGATACTAAGTAAGTATTTTTAAAGTCCAACTCCTCCAATATTTCTAGGATTTGTTGCTGTTGTTGTTCATCTGGTCTTCATTCTCCTATGTTTTGGGATTTCTTGGGGTGCTTCATTCCTTTTTGTGAGTGGACCACCATCTCTCTGAGGAGATGTGGCTGAGGTGGGTGGCCCTGTGTCCAGAAGGCCTCTCTTCTGAAGAGGGCTGACTGCAAGATGTGCTTACCTGGGAGCACACATCAGTACAGTAGATTCCTCAGAAGGCACCTGAGCAGATAACCTGACACTGGGCACACAGAGCTGTGGTCTGTTTCACTCCTTTGCTGTTTTGTTGTTTTTGCTCTGTATCTTCCCTGGAGACCCAGGTTTACCTCAAACTTGGCTTCTTTCTCAGGTCCTGGCAGCCTTGCCAGATATCCTTACCTCCTCTTTAGGGAGATTACATTCTTTGGTTAGAGCATAATTCTTGGGCTTCAGGAGTTAAGTTCTGGGAGCAGAATCCTATTTGGCGTTCATTTTGTTATGAATGAATTTATTCTCTTATACAGTTTCCCCTCCCAATCATTTTAAGGGGTGAAAGAGCATGAAAGGATGAGTGAACAAGTCTGCCATTTCATATCTTGAGGCCTGCCCTGTCCTTCTTGTACTGTTGGTTTCAACTAAATCAAAGCTAACCCCCAAATGGGCAATTATTTCATTTGAAGTGAAATTACCTACACAAATGATGACAATGCAAAATATGAATTAGCTTTTAAAACTTTATGAAAGCACGTCTTCCCTCTAGAGAACACTGAGCTCTGACAGTCAGGTCCCTTGGCCAGGATGCTCTGTATTTAGGGACAGAGAACGGAAGCCACCAGGGGAATCAGGTAGAGCTCCCCAGAGGAGCATCCATCTCTTCGTAGTTTCTTCTTTCACGTAAACTTCCAGCTCTTCTTTCATGGAGCCCTGAATTCAGCCCTTATATTGCCACAGATTGGCCAGCCACAGACAGGCCAAACATAAGTGACTGTTCGTCCATTTTAACCCTGTTACCGTGAGATCAACCAAGCTGTCCTGCAGAGCTATAATTCAGAGAAACAAATTTTATATTGTTGAAAAAATTTGTACTCAGAGACCACATACATTTTAAAAGATGAAAATGAATAGAGTCAGAAAATATATACCTGAAAAACACTTGGAGAAGAACCAGTACCTGTGTTTTATGTGTTAGCATATGGAGACCCCATATCTTCTTTCCTGCTTTTTATTCATTCATTTAGCACATATTTCTTGAGTGCCTGCTCTGTGCCAAGTGCTGTTTCACAGACTGAGGGTATAAGGGTGAACTCAAGGAGCTTTTGCTGTGGTGCAGTGGGTTAAGTATCTGAGTGCAGTGGCTGGTGTCACTGTGGAGGCGCTGGGTTTAACCCCAGGCCCAACACAGTGGCTTAAAGGATCTGGCATTGCCACAGTTGCAAACTACGGATTCAACAATCCCTACCCCAGGAATTTCCATATGCAACAGTGCGGCCATTAAAAAAATATTAAGAATTAAATTTGACTTTCCTTTAAAGTATAGAGAGCCAATAATGAAAGCCAAGCACACAAAAAAAGGTTTCAGATTTTTGTATTTCTTTTTCATCCTGCCACACCAAAGGTTAATAACCTGCAGAGCAGAAGAGCAGCGTTGTTCAGGGAGAGGCCTGGGCCAGGGCTGCTGGCCTCCTACATCCTGCTCAGGTTGAGCAGTGTAACCAGAGACCCCTACCTTTCCCGGTGGGGGGTGGGGAGAGCTAGGAGGCCTGTGGACCAGGCAAGGTCTGGGATCAGGTGGCAGATTTTGTGAGTGAACGGTAGAGAGACCAGGGTTTTTAGCAGTCACATAACACCTAGAGACACCAGGAAGGACGTGGTACGCTAATGCCAGCCCAGAGGACCTGGGACCAGATGAGAGGAGACATCTGGACCATTCTTATGAGGTCAGAGGCCCTTGCCCATATCCACTGCCATTTGGATACAAAAGCTGCCTCTGAACTTAGTGTTTGGGGAAGGATGGGGGCTGGGGATGGGAGCTGGTTCTAGAGGGAAGAAACATTGTTACAGAGAGTTCAAACTTTGAATTGATTGAATATTGACCTAACTGAGCCTGTGGGTCTTTCTGTTACAGCTCCATGTACTGTACTGCAAAAGACCTCTCAGTCTGTAAAATTGCTCAGGAAGAATAACAAGGTTTGTAGGAAAAATAAGTTTAGGGACAATCTCTCAAAAACCTATGTACCTGGTTAACCAGAGCATTAGACAGTTCTGTCTATTTCAGGGCTGATGCGGACAGCCTGGGATTGGTCAGCAGTTGCTGGCTGCCTTAGGGAATAAGAATTATGAGAAATAATAGTGCAAGGGCACAGGCTTGTTATGCTGAGCACTGAAAAAATAGGTAATTAACCAGTAGTCATCCACCAACTAATCAGCACCCAGACCCTTCTAAGATAAGAGTTTTATGCTTTTGCCTAATAAGATGTGATATCTTTCGTATGAACAAAAACTCTCCACCAGTGGGAAGATTTCTTGCATCAGTCATATCCATGTCTATTTCAGTATTCTGTAACATAAAGACAAAGTTATAGATTTGTTACTCCAACAGCAATACTTAAGTAAAATCCCAGGAGAAAGGAGGTGGGAGGAAAAATATGACTTCCATTAACAATGTGAACATTACAAACAAGGTAGAAAACATTTTTAACAGTGACCTTTTTGTAATTGTTCATGAGGTCAAGGTTGATATTTATAACTTTCTTTCCACTACCTGTTTGATGTTCTTTTCACCTTAGGGTAGCAACTCAGGTGGTAAAGCCTTTTTATGGTAGTATGACTTGAACTTTCATTTCTAAAGGGGTCTGAATTCCCAGAGGTCTTTTTTTAAATAGGGTTAATGTAGACTTCCACAAAGTTTGTACATGGAAGTACTAAGGAACGCTTAAAAAAGATCACAGTTTCCAAACATAGTCCTTTCTGCCCCCATGAGGCGCAGAACCTCAGTTTTTCAGACAGCACATAAAACTCTTTATGAATTTATTGGTCAGTAGCACAAGAAACCCAAAATGGTCAGAGAAGTTAAAGGAGCATCATGTTTCCTTGGGAATTAAGAACCCTAAACCAGCAGAGACAGAAAACAAAAATTACTGCAACAGAATTTAAGGTATATTTGTAGTTGGGTCTATTCCCTGATTCTACGCGCTGATTGTTCCTGAGGGATAATTTGCACTACTAGCTGAGAGCGCATATTTCATCCTATAAGGTAGGAACTAAATTTTTAAGTTTTTTCTCTCAGCTGTCCTTTAATTAGCATTCCACTCTGGTCAGATAAACTGCTTCTGGGTGATGTGGTACCAGCGTATTCCATGGGCATGGCCATATCACTATGCTTCTTTTGCCATGAAAGAAGTAGTGATGTTGTGCGGGATACAATGATGGTGAATAAGGCATTATGTAAGTCCAAGGGTAATGGTATGGATAAAACATTACAGACAGGGATTAGAAATCCATACTCAAATATGTGTGATTTTTTATTAGTGCAAGCGACTGCCTCCTCTGATGAAATATTACACTACGAGTAATCCACAATTAGTGGCTCTTTGGTTTCCCTGGAAATAATAGTATATCAAGGTCACAGTTTTGATCTATGCTATTGGCAGTTTAGACATGGCCAGAGTGATTTCAAGTTCAGCTTTGGAGAGTGGACTCCATGTTCATAAGATCCTTCACATCTTCCATGCCATCAAGAACCCAGGGTTGGCTGGGGAAAGAGGTTACCACAGAACATATCATCTTGAGTATCTCAATTTTTTTTGTCTTTATAGGGCCACACCCAGAGTATATGGAGGTTCGCAGGCTAGGGGTCAAATCAGAGCTGTAGCAGCCAGCCTACACCACAGCCATAGCAATGTGGGATCAAAACCATGTCTGTGACGTACACCACAGCTCACGGCAACAACAGATCCTTAACCCACCGAGCGAGGCCAGGGATTGAACCTGCATCCTCATGGATGCTAGTCAGATTCTTTTCCACTGAGCCATGAAAAGAACTCCAAATATAGGAATACTGAGAGCCTCTTCTGTGGTGGACTTCCTTTGGTGATCTCCTGAGACACTCATTTCATGAAGGCATTGAAAAATGAACTAGTGAATCAGGCACTAGCATTTCTGAAAAGCTCAATGAATGATGCCTCTGTAGGCTGGGATGATAGTGGGGGATGTTATCATTACGATGGGGATGCAGGGCTCCTGCAGTGGCAGAGATCAAACACAAGCACTATTTCTAGAAATAATGTATCAATACAGTAGAAACAGTAAATAGTATCAGAATATAATGATTA
Organism: Catagonus wagneri; assembly: GCA_004024745.2. Classification (NCBI taxonomy): domain Eukaryota; kingdom Metazoa; phylum Chordata; class Mammalia; order Artiodactyla; family Tayassuidae; genus Catagonus; species Catagonus wagneri. The sequence continues at coordinate 3,359,774 of PVHT020000108.1, forward strand.
TCAGAATAGGTGGACCTAAAATGATTTTTGGTCCAGAGGTCTAAAGGAGATGGGCAACTTACCAGAGTATGATTTGATCTTTATAACTGGAAAAATTATGAGTCTAGTGGTCAAAAATATGACTTGAATTGTCACAATAGAATCCCAGCTTTCACTTGGTTTCACTTGGTTTCACTGTGCTCTAGCTTGTCTACAGACAATAACTTTTCTGCTCTTTGTTGCATCCTCATATTTTTGAATGTGAATGGGTTGAATAAACTTATTCATGAATAAATGAATGGAAATAAGTGGCTGATATAAAAGTGGGAAAGAAAATCTGTTAGGATTTGTTGACTCAATTAGAAAAATGGGTTGAATAATATTCCATTGTGTATTGTGTATGTATCTCATATCTTCTTTATCCATTAATCTACTCATGAACACTTAGGTTGTGTCCATATCTTGGCCATTGAGGCTATGATGAACATAAGGGTGCATATTTTTTTGAATTAGTGTTTTTGTTTTCTTTGGATAGATTAACTAGCAGTGTAATTGCTGGATTATATGTTAGTTCTATTTTTAATTTTTTGAGGAGCCTCCGTGCTATTCTCCATAGTGACCCCACCAATTTACACCCCTCCAATTGTATACAAGGGTTCCCTTTTCTCTACACCCCCACCAACACTTGTTATTTGTCATTTTTATGATTGTAACTCTTCTGACTGCCATTTGCAACAAATCTAAACAAACAAACAAACAAAACAGAAACAAATTCATAGACACAGAGAAAAAAAACACTGGTGGTTGCCAGAGGAGAAGGGAGTGGGGAAATGGATGAAATAGATGAAGAGGGTTAAGAGGATCAAACTTCTAGTTAGAAAATAAACGTCATGCTTTAATGTATAGCACAGGAGCTACGCTCAGCAATATTGTAATAACTTTGCATGGTGGCCAATGGCAACTATACTTACCGTGGAGATCATTTTGTGTTGTATATAAATATCAAATCACAATGTCATACACCTGAAACTATTATTGTATGACCCCTAAACTTCAATTAAAAAATAGGTTGAGGGAGTTCCCATTGTGGAACAGCAGAAATGAATCCAACTAGTACCCATAACGATTTGGGTTCAATCCCTGGTCTTGCTCAGTGGGTTAAGGATTTGGTGTTGCCATGAGTTGTGGTGTAAGTCACAGATATGGCTCAGATTCTGCATTGCTGTGGCTGTGGCTGGCAGCTGTAGCTCCGATTCGACCCCAAGCCTAGGGGAAAAATAAGTTCAAAAGCCCAATTTGAAGCATTAGATGCTTAAGAAAGTGGTGATAGCATTAACAGAAATAGTAAATTCAAGGAAAGTAATTCATTAAAGATAGCAGGGAGTACAGATATAAGGAATTCAACTTTTAGACCTCAACCTGAGAATTGTTGCAGAACTTTTGCAAAGGTTTTCAAATGTCATCCAGCATCAGCTTTTTAATTTATTGTCTGGATAAATAAGCCATCCATTAGGGTGGGAATCTAGAGATGCTCTGTGATGTGCTGTGTTAGTCTCATGCTGACACTCTCATTCCCAAACTGCTACCCTTGCATCATGCACATTACCTTCTGGACCTGTGCAGGTGCTGAGTGGAGCAGACTGATAGAAATATTTACACAGAGAACTCTTCGTTACCTCTGACAGAGGTATTTTAGCCTCACAGCTTCCAATCCTAGTCCCTGGAAGGCTGCCCAGCATTGCTGCCAGGTATCATTGTCATGGAAACCACAGCCGCTCCCACTAGGCTGAGACACACAAAGGCAGAAGCAGTGTAACAACAGATTTTTTTTTTTTTTTAAACTCTGGTCCCTTTGATTTCACAGCTGACAGAACCATGCGTATGTCCCCCTGGGGGCAACGGGTAAAGCAAACCAGTAGCGCTGGCATTATTAGTGGCGTTCAGAAGCAGAATAACCTGGGAAAATCCCACACAGAGAAGCAGGGTCACAAATTATTCTCCAAAGCCTAAGAATGTTTTTCTTATTTTCTTCTAAATACAGAGCGAATATTTTTGCATTCCTTTTAGAAAAGGATGATATCTATTGGGTTTTTGACTTCATACAGATAACTTTAGTCAAAATGGCTTTGCTATGCCAAGTACTAACTCAACCACACCAAAAATACCTTGGACCCCTTAGACTGAGCATTGGGAGGGTTACCAATAATGGACCTTGTCTAGAGCAAGGAATTGTGCTTCCCACCTTGCGGTCAATGGAAGTCTTAGTGTTGCTTTGTCCTCTTGGGCTGGGCATCAGTGACAGAGGCTGGGTACATATGTTAGCTATCATAGAGCCAGGCACTGGAGACACGTGCATAGGACTCTATATAAATTGTAGCTCTAGAAAATACTGTTAGCATGAAAAATGAAAAAGCATTGTAAAATATTCAAAGCAATTTTTTCCCCTAATTTGCTATTGTTTTTGAAAAGTGGCTTTAAGGTGTAGCTTCCTAAAACCACAGAACTTTAATTTTGAAACTTCAGTTACATCATTTAAAAAAATGTTTTCCCACGAGTTACTAAGGACCTTTATTTTGCTAAGGACTTAGAGGGCTGTACACATACCCGTTGAGCAGTCACTCAGGGACAGAGGTTCAGGGTTTTTCCTGGGCCTACCCATCCTCTCTGCTCTTTGGCTGCCCCACCACATACTCCTCTCCTGCCCCAGGACTATGAATGGTGCTCCCCTGGTCACATCCCTGGAGTGGTATCGGAACATGGCATGATACACACCTGCTCAGCCTGGCCCATAGTTCTCTCCTGATGCTTGGAAGAAAACTGTGATGATTCTACACTTAAGTTCTGGGTGACATTCTGGGACTGGTCAGTAACATCAGTCATTCTCTTGCTCATTAACCAGTGTCCTAAACCCCACAGCTACCATCCTCATGGTAATTATTTCAATGTGAGGCAGAAGCCCCTTGAGAAAAGGCATCCTCGACGCCTTCCCCTCCCCGGGCCCCATTCTGAGTCTTATTTTGCTCCCGTCTGCATTTCTGTTATCTGTCCAAGAGAGAGCACCAAATACATGATAAGTGTTCATTAGTTTTAGTTTATTTTCTTCAGTTGTTTTCTTCTTCTTCCTCCTTCTCCTCCTTGATATTCATTCTATATTCTTGTCTGAACCAAAACTTGGCTGTGTATGTTTCTCAACATCCATAACATTGAAGATTGATTTTCCATTTTTCAAAAGATAAGACATAAAGCATGAGAAAAAATTTGGTCATTTAAAGAGGGTGAGAAGAGCACTGAGGAGAAAAAAACGTGGATAATGGTCTTGAGGCAAGAAGTAGCATAGGTCTGGTCTAGAAACTGAAAGGAGACTACCGTGTCTGGAGTTCAGTGGATATGATGAGAGTGGACTGGAGATGTAGTCAGAGAGAAAGGGAGGGCCAGAATTATGCAGACAGATAGACAGTTAGTAGATAATGAAAGCTGGGTTCTCTTTGCTGGAGGAAGAAATTATCAATAAGATTTATCTTATTGGGAAGGCTGACATGACCCCTCCTGGACTGGATTGGAATCAGAGGTCTCAGTGTGAGCTCCTTGTTTCGATTATACATACAAGTAGATAAATGCATAAATATAGATATGTATGTGGGGGTAGGAGAGGGTCCTTATATATGTCTTAGCTATGTCTATTGAGAGGACCAAGAATCTTGGACATCTAGTTCCCTATCTTGGTTTTTAAACATCATTCTCCAAAAATAAAGGAGCCAAGACTCATTGGAGAAGTAGCTAATCCCGACTGATGCAGGGAAAATCCACTCTGAGCCTGGAGTATCTTCTGGTGCCAGAAAATAAGAAAGTGCTCAAAAAAAGGTAGAGATGGTGGTGCTTATTGAAAGAATACAGGAGCCAGCCTGAAGGAACTTCTAAAAGCCAAAACTGAACTGGAAGTTAGCAACAAAATAATGACAGAATGAGTCTGGTTTTTTGCTTTGATTGTGCCCAAGGCATGCAGAAATTCCTGGGCCAGGGATTGAACAGTGACAATGCCAGATCCTTAACCCCAGACTGTCAGGGAACTCCTAGAATGAGTTTTATTATAGAATCAAATAAATAAATAATAAATAGCCAGGAGTCCGTGAGTGATTATTTATATTGAGTGAATTTCACTTTTCCCATCTTGAGCAGCAGTCTTCTATCACTCATGATATACTTTATTGCCCATTTATCATGATACAGTTATCCGTTTGGTTTTATCTGTGTATGACCATGGGTCCATCTTACATTTTCCACATAGTAGGTGCTCAGTAGTTATTTATTACTGAACAAGAAAGAGATTTTGAAACCCGGACTTGAGGAGGAAACAGTAGGGAGCTGATCTGCTTTAAAACCTCACTATGGACATTTTCACATCTCTCTCTCTCTGTCTCTCTTTCGGCTGGGGGACTTTTCTATTTTCAGCCTCTCTATAAAACTTTTGAAGGCCACTTGTGGTTTCTGATAACTTATACTTGGGGTAAGAAGAGTAAAAGTAAACCATGGAGTATCAATGAACTTTCAGTGAATGATCAATCTTATGGACGGCTTTGTTTCCAAGGGTGGACGTTTCCTCTGATACAAACTAGGTCTGCCAAATGCTGCACTGTCTCATTTAAAAATCTTACCCTTGATTTGAAAATAAAGCGAGTCTACGGCCATACCACCCTGAACGCGCCCGATCTCTTCTGATCTCGGAAGCTAAGCAGAGGCGGGCCTGGTCAGTACTTCGAAGGGAAAATAAAGCGGGAGGCGTTTGTTAATATTCCTTCGCCCTTCCATGGACTGTCTCCTGGCTGCCTCACACCACCAGCTCTGGCAGGGACTCCGTGGGGCCTTGGATGATCAGAGATGCTCCACCTCTGCAAACCACAGGGGCGTGGATAGAAAACCCATCAAAACAGGGTCTTCCAAAGTCTCTTGTTTCCTAAGCATCTTGTTTTAATCTCTCTCATCAGGTAAGAGTGATACCACCTCTGGGGAGACTTCTGTGAACACCACTGAAATACCATGATCAGTTAGACTCCTTTTCTGAGAGGGACAAGGGAAGCCAACATCTGGAGATGCGTGATAGGTGAAACCTCACTTTTTTTTTTTTTTTGTCTTTATGCCTTATCTAGAGCCGCACCAGTGGCATATGAAGGTTCCCAGGCTAGAGGTCTAACAGGAGCTGTAGCCGCCAGCCTTCGCCACAGTCACAGCAACGCAGGATCCAAGATGCGTCTGCGACCTTCACCACAGCTCATGGCAACGCCGGATCCTTAACCCACTGAGCAAGGCCAGGGACTGAACCCGCAACCTCATGGTTCCTAGTTGGATTCGTTAACCACTGAGCCACGAAGGGAACTCCTAAACCTCACTTTTTGAAAGGAGACAGAAGAGCCTTAGGCATCTTTGTTGGTGCTGGCCATTAGGTATCCAGCACCAGCAAGACTACTTTGAGTTTGGCTGGACTACTTTGAGTTTGACCGTTTCAGGTGCTATTGGGTTTTATCAATGTGGCTTTGAAAAAAAAATTTTTTTTTTTTTACACAACTTCAAGGGATGATGCATTTTCTTTGGTAAAGTAGCCAAAGCTTTCGAACGGTGATAAATCATCTGAGAGCATTAGTGGGTTTGAAAAGCAACATTTATTAGCTAACGCTGCCATTTCTTTCCCCACCCAGATTTCCTCTCAAAGAAAATTTATTACCACGTCTCTCTGACTGAAATATCTCCCCCAAACACTGCTGGATCGAAAAATATAGTCAATCCATTGTTTTTGCCTGCCTTAATAGCTACATTCAATTGACTAGATAGTTGATTCCATTGATTGTGAAGGAAACTTTCAAGTTGGCTGGAAAAAAATTAAGCTGGAAACCATCTGAATCAGTGAGCACATAAAAACCTGACCTGTGTTCTTTGCAGACAAACTTTCAGTCTTTATTGATGTATCTAATTTGGAAAGTTATTTCTTTTTTCCTTGAGAAGAATAATTGCTTCAATGACAACAAAATGCTTTATTTCTCTGGAAGCTTTCGTAGCCTTTTGATTCTAGATTCTATGTGACACAAATCACACATTCTCAATTTTCCTTTCTAAGAATAGATTTCTTTGACATTCCTATTTCAGGGTAAAGAGAGAAGAAAAGTTTGTTTCTAAATAAACCAAGAAAAAATTTAAAATCAGTTAACGTAAATTTAAAATCATGGTTCTTAAATGAGGTGGAATAGAGTCTGACTCCATGTTTGGTGGTTAATTGCGGACAGCTTTAAACCCACATCTCTCTCTTCTCTTCTTGCCTCACTTCTGGGCAAGCTAATATGGAAGCTGTGGACACCCTCCCTTGGTCCCAGCCGTTTTCACTCTGGCTGTACTCTCAAACCACAAGAAAAACCAAAGCCACTCATTCTTCACTCAAGCCATTTGAGACCAACTTGGGGGTCTGCTCTGGGCTCCCCAGAAAGCCACATTATGTGAATAATAAACTTTTCATACCTTCTCAGCATATGTGTCACATGAATAATCTCAACATGTGAACCAATCGTGGGTGGGACATTGATCCTGCTGTTTGAGGGCACCACAGAATGATCAGTGCTATGGGCGGATGGTTTAAGTGCTGATTATCTCTCTTCTTGCTTTTGGCTTGCTAACTGGTTAGCCGTGTGCATGCATTCTAAGCTCTTGCCTGCTGGCTGTGTGTGCTTTTAGCTGTGCCGCTTTATAGAACATTTGCCAAGTCCTACTGAGTCTCCATGACAGATTTCACTGGCCCAAGTTGTTGGAAATTATGGTAACTGGTACTTAGGGACAGGAGGAAAAAAAACTGGATTTTTCTCCTTTCGTTTTTTCTTTTCTTGTTTCATTTGACCTATGTATACATTCATCACGTCACATAGTTATACATTTCTTTTCTTGGTATGAAAACTTTGACGGTTTGTTCTCTTAGCATATTTCAAATGTGTCACACAGTATAGTTAACTTTAGTCACCAAGCTGTATATTACATCCCCAGAAAGAACTTATCTCAACTGTAAGTTTATACTTTTTAATCACCTACATCCATTTTCCCCAGCCTCCTATGCCCCACCTCTAGCAACCACCAATCTATTCTCTGTTTCTGCGAGTTTGAGTTCTTTAAATTCCACATATAAGTAAGATCGTCCGGTATTTGTCTTTCTCTGTCTGACTTATTTCACTTAGCATGATGTCCTCAGGATCCATCCATGTTGTCATAAATGGCAAGATTTCCTTCTTTTTTGTGGCTAAATAACATTCCACTGTGTATATATACCACAATTTCTTTATCTGTTCATCTGTCAATGAACATTTAGGTTATTGCTTTGACTTGGCTAGCAAGTGGCCCTAGGCTACATGTTTTGGCCAGGACCTATCTGGGAGTCTTGGACTAAACTGTGTGTCTCAATTTCAACATAAGCACTGATTGATACTGGACTGAGGGAACAACTTTTACCCTGTGATTGTTGACCGTGTGTCTAGTAGGCACTGGCCTTTGTTCCATGGGCTGCTTGTGGAAAAACTCTACTCTGGGCAGTATATGGTCCCTCAGCTGATTACTCATGTGAGGAAGCATAGTCACTACATGGAGTGCTAATGTCCATACTCCAAAAGTTCCTGGCTCATTAGGATGCTAACGTTTCTGCTAAAACAAAACGTTTCTGCTGCTCCCCTGCTATGTCTCTGTCACAAAAAAGGGTGTGATCTTCAGGACTTTAGGGGAATGCCTTTATGACCCATACCCAGACCCTTATGAAAAGCAGCCCTGAATTCTGCACTGCATGCCCTTTAAAAGGCCCCCAATATCCCTGTCCTATGAAATACCTGTAAAGTGGGTGGACAAAGACTTTGGGTTTGATTGAGTACTGCAGCTTAGCAACACAATAAATGGTTAACTTAAGCCAGAGTTCCTAAACTCCCTAAAGCAATTATTGCTTTCTGGGGGGCACTGCCCCAGATAATAATGACTTGGGGATCCCTGGAGGAAGAAATTTGTAAACGTGAGCAGGCTAGAGCTTCACAAAGCATATCTAGTAATCACTAAAACCAAACCAAACCAAACCAAAACACCTTGATACAAGGAAAAGAAACAAAAACTAAAACAAAGAGGAAGGAAACCAAAACCAAAACAGAAAAAGGATATCAGTTGGCTTTTATACCTCTACAACGTAAGTTTTATGGGCACACAATCTTTGCAGGCAAGGATTCAACTGCATCTGACTTGCCCCAGAAGAACAGGTATGGCATCAGACTAATGACATTCTCCAAGGAGATTCATTGAACGCATCCATTCAGGACCTGCAATTACAAAGAAGCCCTCAGAAGAAGGCACGGCTCATTGCCTTACAAAAAAGTACAAGGTGTGGACACCTTGGCCAAATTCCTCCTAATTATTTGGACACCCACTGATGGACTACACTGTCAAGAAGCAACTAATGTCCTTCTTAGCATTTTCAATGTTAAAACAGACTTAACATCTTTTAGGCCTTTTGAGATTCTAGAGGCAACGTGTTTCCTATTTGTGAGTTTAGTTAAGCCTATTTAAACTGTCCCACAAATTGCCCCATTTTGAGTGGGGTCCTGTACAACAAAAGACTCTAAAATCCATCCAAGTTGTAACACAACCATCAGGGGTCCCCAGGGCCTCCTTTATTGTTGAGATTTTAGCATCCTCCTCTCTAGTCTGCTGGAGTCCCTGGACAACTCATGATGGCTGTAAGTTACCCATGGGCTTTTGGTCTGAGAAAATGGTCTTCTCAAACACACCTTTAGTATGGCAACTCCTGGTCACATACTGGACCTTTGGAACACAGGGACTCTCATGGGTCCTCAACCTGTGAGTCTCTGTACCCAGCTGCCAATTGCATCTTAGGTCATGGAGGCAGCAACCTTCAGAGTTGACATGGCCACAAAGGCCTCCTCATTGACATAAAAATGGTACCAACAGGAGAGATCTGACTCCAGCCCTTCTAAAATATCCCACTTTCAGGTAGTGGCATTGGTGGTACAGTGGTGAGCATAGTTGCCTTCCACTTGCAGGAGGAAGTGACTTCTCCTGTCCTCAGATCCTTGTTAGGTGCAATGGCTGCCAAGGAAGTCACCTCTCTCTTGGATCCACTGGCCACCTAGGAAACCCCTGGAGATGACCTGAGTGATCAGGAAAGGGAGTGTGTGCACTTTATGGATGGAAGTGTCACCATAACTCGTGATAGTCTGCTGGTCACCTGCTGCTGACCATCCCCGAACTGAGATGTCTCTGATCAAGCATGGGATGTAAAGGTCAGCATAGCTGGCTGAATTTCAGGAAATTATCTTAGCACTAGAGGCTGCCTTGGCCAAAAATCAACTCCCCCTGTACAATTTTAGACTTTTGCCAATCATCTGGCTATCTAGTTCTATCAATTTCAACAATTCTACATCCAAGGATGTCTTTTTTGAGGTTAAAAACTCTGAAAGTTTCTTGTCTCACAGATACCTAAAATATAAATGAAGACTACACACATCTATGCATATACTAAAACCATAGGACACTCTCTCACAACATTTGCTGTTGCCTTTGCAGTTCTGGGCACTATTGATGGTTACAAACTATGTTAGAGTGAATAAGGACCCTCTAAAGATGTCCACCTTTTAATCCCCAGAACCTTCATATATATTACCTGATAAAAAGGATTTTGCAAATGTGATTAAATTAAAAATCTTGAGGCAAAAAGATTATTCCTGATTCGGGGCCCAATGTAATCAGAAAGGTCCTTATAAGAGGGAGGCTGGAGGATGAGAGTCAGAGGAGGAGATGTGAAAATGGAAACAGAGAAGAGAGAATGTACATGGCTAGCTTTGAAGGTGGAGGAAAGGGCTATAAGCTGACGAATGTGAAGAGCCTCTAGGAGCTGGAAAAATCAAGGAAACATTATCTTCCAAGCACCTCTAGACTTTGATTTTAGACCTGCTCACACTTTGATTTTAGCCCAGTGAGATTGATTTTGGACATCTGACCTCCAAAACTACAATAAAAGAGATTTTTCTTGTGTTAAACCCCTAAGTTGGTGGTAGTTTGTTACAGCAACAACAGGAAACTCATACACAATGGAATTCATTTTATGTCTCCAAGGGCAAGACACTGGACTCTTACTGACATACTGCACACCTCATAGAGCACCATCATGCTTTATTTCAACCAGCCTCAATCCAATTCAAGGAGAGGTGACACATTTCTATCATTGATCAAACATTGGGGAGAATTTTAATGAAGAGTCTGACTCGTTGTTTGACACTTGACTGCCAGTAGCCTTTAAGCCTTACCACTAACTCTTCCACTCTTGCCCCAAATCTGGCCAAGCTGGTGAGAAAGCCCCCACTTTCCTTCCCTTGGGTCAGAAGTTCAAAGACTTCAGTGGAAGTTGCTCACCTTGGCCTGATTCCCCAACCACAATAAAGCTCCCAAACCACTGGCCCTGCCCATTGTTCAAGCTATTTTGGACCAGCAGTTGTCCTCTTCTCTCCAGATAGCCTTGTTTCATGAATAATCAACCTGGTCATTCCTATTCATCAATTCGTGTTCCCATCAGTCTCAACAACCTGATTTGGGGGGTTGACCTTGCCTCTGTAGGGTGACCACAAAACACCAGGGTATCTTGGCATGCCAGATGGGATGCTAAAATGAACATCTTTAAGAGCAATTATTTTTTCTCTTTTTTGGAGAAATCGATTTTCTATTAAGCAAGAAATTTTTGTGTGAAACAGAACATTTCAAAGCAATTAATGCCCTCAGGCTCGGTGGGGGGTGGGCAGCATTCACCCTCCATCATTAGGATTGCTTCAAGGGAAAAGACAGAAACACTAGTTTTAAAAAACTTGGTCTGTAACCCGGAGCCAAACTATTCGAGAGGGAATGCCTAGTAGCCTGCCTCTGAAAACTGACCCAACTTCTAGGGCAGGCAGGCCATCTTGGATGACATCCAAGTTAAGGACTTTTGAAGATTTATTTAAATATCAATCAGTACATATGTACCTGCACAGAAATTTAAATACTATGGAGATTACCATCCCCCTTCCAAATTAATTTCTTTCCTTTCTTTTCTTCTATGACTGTTTTATCAAGAACTGATAATAATATCTTGAAGGTCCTTGGCTGATTTCTCCATGAAATCTACCTGTATATATCTCTTTCTCTGTGTGTGTGTGGGCAGGGTGTGGGGTGCAGAGAGGGAGAGAAAGAGAGATTTAAGGCACTTGAATTGAGGACAGAAAAATTCCTGTGCTTTATTGTAGGATGTAAAGTGTTGCATCCACCAGACTGCATTTTTCCAAACTAAAACTAAGCACTTTCGGAACACATTTTATCTCTTCAAAAGTCACATTGTATGATATTTACCTTTCTGGAAGCTTCACTGTGACCAGAATTCACCCAGAAAAGCAGATTTTGAAGACCCCTCAGGGAGCTATAGAGCAGCGCTGAGGGAAACCTGTTGCTAGAGGCACAGAGATTTCCCACCCTTGAGGAGGGGGCCCCCAAGCCAGGGCCCCTGCAGACAGTTCACCAGTGGCTGTAGTAGAAAGAGAAGCCGCACCAGCACCACAGATTTTTACTCACACCCCTGAACATACTTATCATTGCCTTTTCATACTTGTTCTGCCACAATTCTATTTTAGTCCTAACTGGAAATTGGCATAATGGGGAAAACGAAGCTGGAGAAAGGACATGAAAGCCCTTCAAATGGCTTAGCTCTTTCCCTCAGCTTCCTTTACCAAATCCAGCACATTTTCCCTTTATGACCTACCTCCAACACCACTTGCTGTATGATTTTTCCTGATCACCTGATCATCAGCTTAAAGAAACGTCTCCTTTGTTTGTGCCCCTTGGTGACTCTTGCCTGTTCCATACACCTGGTAATTATTCATCCATTACCATAGGACATTTTTTTTTTCCTAGGGCCGCACCTGAATCATATGGAAATTCCCAGGTAGGGGTCAAATCAGAGCTGCAGCTGCTGGCCTACACCACAGCCATAGCAATGAGGGATCCAAGCTGCATTTGTGACCTACATCACAGCTCATAGCAATGCCATATTCCCAACCCACTGAGTGAGGCCAAGGACTGAACCCACACCCTCATGGATACTAGTTGGGATTCGTTTCCACTGAGCCACAAGAGAAATTCCCCCCATGTGACTCTTTCTGTCTTTTGTGTCCTTTGCCTTATTAGATTTTAAACTTCATGTTCTCTCTATGAATGATATCTTGTGGAAGGCAAGAATAACATCTTAATGTTCTTTTTATCTTTGGCATGACATATTTGAGGGATTTCAAACAGTAGTTATTCCATAAATATGGTTGGATGAATGAATGTTGATTAAATTTTGGCTTATTGGATACTTTCAAAAGAACACACACTTCCCAGAGACTTTCTGGTGAGTACCAGTGAGCTTGACTACAGAAAAGGACATTGGTATTAAAGTACCTTCATCGGTATTTAAAGGACCAAAATATATTTATTGAATAATTTCTCTATGCTTAGTACTGTGCTAGGTTTGGAGAATTCAAGGATCGCTAAGAAATGGTCACCATGTCAAAGACTTCACCACGTCATGGGGAGACAGACATTAGTACATGACATTAGACAATGGCCTAAATTTTAGGCTAGAGGCGCATACAGGGGGATTGACAAATAAAAGAAAATCTTTGGGAGTTTCCATTGCGGCGCAGCAGAAACGAATCTGACTAGTATTCATGAGGATGTGGGTTCAATCCCTGGCCTCCCTCAGTAGGTCAAGGATTTGCCATGAACTGCATTGTAGGTCGAAGAAACGTCTCAGATCCCCACATTGCTGCGGCTGTGGTGTAGGTTGGAAGTTGTAGCTTCAATTTGATCCCTAGCCTGAAACTTCCATATGCTGAAGGAGTGGCCCTAAAAAGCATCAAAAAAAAAAAAAGGAAAAACTTCGAAGGAAAGTTATGGGCTGGTAAGTTTGTTTCAGTCATCAAAACAATTGACACAGTAAGAAGACACAACCAAACTAATTGCTTGGTAGATCCTAGAATATTTTACCCATTATTTCAGTTTTTCACATTGTATCCCAATGCTTTACATTGAAGCATTTCATTTACAATGAAGTTTATACCTTCAATCTCACTCAACTGTAGCATAGGATCGCTTTTATAAGCAAAGCATCTTTCTATTTTAAAGCTTGACTTTTTCTCCTTTTTCTATCATACTTCCTTTTTTTCTCTTTTTATTCTGAGTGATTTTGGCTAACTGCTTCTGAGGTATTATGGAAAACGTCCTTTTCTTCCACAAACAAAGACCATACAAGTTGTAGTGCATTTTCATTTTTCCATTCCAGTGGTGGAGCATTGAATAATTTCCCAGAAAAATCTGTGCTAATAAGAAAGAACATTTTTAGAGTTTGTTTTCAACCTTGATTTACTACATTTGAGACAGGTTCAGATCGACTGTTTTTGGAATCGCTTTGACATATGACTCTGTTAATTAAGTGAGACGTCCAGTCCTCAAAAGATCAGCTTTCGAGTGAGGATGTTAACATGAAGTACCATCAGTTGCTGAGTCCACTTATTGATTGTATTGGGCTGTACATGGACTAATATTGTTTGCAATGAGAATGAGATGACTGTGTTGTACTAGAACAAAGGGCACACAGGTACATCTGGGTTTTGTGACCCATGGTTAATTTTTAGAAGGACGCTAAGCAAATTGCTGCCAGCATTCTTTGTATTGGGAGACTGGGTCATTTTTTCCTGCCCCCATCTTTTTGTTTTTGTTGTTAACACCCAATAGTCTTGTAATGCAAGTGTGCTTGTGTGGGAGAAATTGCTGGTTTGGTAGGGGGACCATATGTTTTCAAAAACAAAGCCTATGCATTCTTTTTATTAAAAAGTGCTTTTTACAAGAGCAGCATAATCTGCAGATGGAGCGCTGATATGGCCATCTTGCTGGCTGCTAAAGAGTTTATTCTACATTAAATTGACTCCCGAGGGCTGCATTTTTCAGTGTGTTAACGACCACTAAACTTTCTTATTGAGAAGGCCAATAGGCCTGATATGAAGGCTTGTAAGTAATCAACTCACTCTTTCTGTAACGTCTAATGTGTCCCAATTCACACGCCTTAAAAATTATAAACCACAGCACATACTGTATATCAACCAAATCAATCAGCTGCTATAAATATAGGTTTTCTTTTGGTTCTGGACAGATTCATACCATTGCATTTCACAGGTTTTAAATGCTTTTGGCTCAATAGACAGGATCTCTTTTAGTATTCCGACATCGGAGAGCTGGAATGCAATCTGTTCTAAATACTTTATGTTCACAAATGACCCCCGAAGCATTGAAATTAGCTCTCTGAAAGTCTAAAGAATACAGAAATAAAACAATGAATGTGTTGTTAACCATCATGTTATTTATTGATAAAACAAGACCACAGTTTTATTTTGATTATAGGAAAAGAGAGGTAAGAAAGCACTGAGGTGCCCAATGTATGGATTCTTTACATTGATGTGAAGGGGGACCACAGTCCACCAAGATCTTCTCTCGATGGGCTTAGAAAACTCCTGGTCTGTTCTCTCCTTGTTTGCTATGAAAACTGGTTTTACATGTCTTTTATTAATAGTTCAGAATAAACTAGATACTTAGCAAAATGTCGACCAATAAGTGGGGTATTAGTATTAACTCATTCCTATGTCTTTGCAATTTCCTTATTGTTTGATTGAGCAATGAAAAGTCCTCATAAACTTGTGGCATTGCTTATAACTTTCCATATTCTTTCCCAGCCAGTGTGTCTTGCATGACTTTCATTTTTGTTTTTTTGTCAGAAAAGTTTTAGTTGTGAATTTATTTATTAAGCTATCAATACAGTAAGTTTTGCTTCCTGTTCCTACAGGATAAAAAAAAAAAGAAAAGAAAGAAAGAAAAGAGAGAATATAGATGTATTCCTGCATAGGTAGGGTGGACAATAGGTTTGAATGCAGAAGGCAGAGATTCTGGTTCTAATTCTGTTACTGATTGTGTCAATATGTCAATCTCATTATTTGTAGATTACATATTTGCAGACTTGCCTCCTAAAGTTTATTTGTAACCCCCAAATCAACACTCACGAAAGTTTTCCTATTTGTGGATGGGTGCCAAGCAAGGAAAAACTAGAGTCACCCTAAGCAAACGTTCCCAGCTGAGATCAAACAAGGTTTCAGCTCTCATGCTGTAAACAAATGTCCTTTCATGCTCTATTAAGTGCCACATCCCTGCCCCTGAATTTTTGCTTCTTCATTGGTGGTTTTGTTTTTCAAAATAGCTGCCAAGCATAGTGCTGAATACTGTCTTGTGTTTCTAAGTGCAAGAAGGTGAAGAAATGCCTTCTGGAAGAAGTACAGGTCTTAGTTACATTTCATTCAGACATGAGTTACAGTGCTATTGGCCCTTGAGTTCAATGTTAATTAAATAACAATATATATTTAAGTGTCTCTAAAGAGAAACAAACACAAAACAAAGTAATGTACTGGTAGATTTGATGAAAATGTGCCAGAGGCTCACAGGAACCTAACCCTGTATTTCCTCTAGGAGCAGTTGTTCTGTTCCCACAGATTTAGTGTGACCTCGTAGAACAGGGCTATCATGAATAATTCCTTTCCACTGCATGGTTGTTTTGTAAAGAGAAATGGAAATATTAACATCTCACAATGCTAAGCTAGTTCATCTCAGAATTTTGAGATGCAAAGTGTCAGTCAGGAAAATATAAGCCACTCCATGTATTTCAAATGAAAAACATTTTAATAAGGAAGATAAATTTTTAAACAATGCTTAGAAAGGCTATAGGAACAAGTGTCAAGGAAGCCTCCAGGAAGATTATCAGCCTGAAGTATTAAAGAGGGCTGTTTTTAAAAGCTTCCTGGATACCACTCTAAAGAAACTCAGATCTGCTTGCAGCTGCCTCTGGAGTGACCTTTTCTTTTCCACTTTCCAAATCCTAGGTAAGTGTCTTTTATTAGCAGAAGTTAACCTCGAATCATATGGAGAAGGGATACTAAAAAATGTTGTGCCTCGCTCCTTTCCTGAGAGCTTAGAAGAAAATGGTAGTGGTTTGGGGTTGCTGAAAGACAGTATAGAACAAGTAGCAGTAGTATTAGCAATTATAATGATGATAATAATAATAATAAAATGATAGTCTAGCTGTAGTAATGACATACTCAGGATACAGTGATGTCCAGCTGGGTCTTCTATTATAGCTACATCACAGACCTAGTGACAATTTGCAGACGTTCCTCTCTGTTCACATACATAGAACCTTCAAGACCACGGCTACACTCTGGCTTCAGAGCACAAGTCAGAATTGACCAGAACCCAGATGCTTTTCCTTCTTCTAGTCCCTTCTGTGAGAGTCTGGTGGTATCTCTTTTTGATCCTCAAAACGAAAAGATAGGATTGCATCAGCTCTTCAGACAATGGAGCTACTTGGCCACAAGGCCACCTTCCTACTAGCAGCTATTCTCAGTGGTGTTCAGGGTCAGATACCCACTCTTTGAAAGGAAAAACCTTCAGTGTCTCAAAGAAGGTTTGCTCTTCTGAGGGTGATTAGGTATGACAATGGGCAGTAGCTTAATAAATTCTTTATCCCAGATTCTTCTTTGCATTACAACATGGAAAAATTTATAGATCAATGGTAGAGATGTTTAGGTGGTTAGTAGAGAAAGTTGTGGTCTAGGAATGATCAGATCTGAGTTTTTGCTCTAATGCTTTAATAGCTAACCAATATAGAAAACATCCCACATTTTAAACATATGATTTGAAGTCCTGATATTATGTCCTCTTAGAACTTTTGAATATTACTTGTAAAAAGTTACCTGAACCCATGGTTTAGTTGCAACTTATAATTCAATTAAAAAAAAAAGCAAGGTTTTTGTATAAATACCTAGATAACACCCTCAAAGTAAGTGATCAGGAAAGGGATTTTTCTTTAAAAAAATTTTTTTTCTTTTTAAAGCCACAGCATATTGAAGTTCCCAGGCTAGGAGCTGAATTGGAGCTTCAGCTGCCAGTCAATGTCAAAGCCACAGCAAGGTGGGATCCAAGCAGCATCTGTGACCTACACCACAGCTGGATCCTTAACCCACTGAGCCACTGAGCAAAGCCAGGGATTGAGCCCATATCCTCATGGACACTGTGTTGTGTTCTTAAACCCCTGTGCAGCAACAGGAACTCCAATATTTATTTTTTTAAAGTATAGTTGATTTACAGTATTGTGCCAATTTCTGCTGTACAGGAAAATGATCCATCTAGTCATTATATATATATATATATATACTCCTTTTCTTTCTCCTTCCTTCCTTCCTTCCTTCCTTCCTTCCTTCTTCTCTTTCTCTTTCTTTTCCTCTTTTTTGTCTTTTTAGGGCCACACCCACAGCATATGGAGATTCTCAGGCAAGGGGTTGAATCGGAACTGTAGCTGCCAGCTTGCACCACAGCCACAGCAGACGAGATCCTAGCTGCATCTGAGACCTACACCACAGCTCATGCAGTGCCAGATCCTTAACCCCCTGAGCTAGGCCAGGGATTGAACCTGCGTCTTTATGGATACTAGTCAGATTTGTTTCTGCTGAGCCACAATGGGAACCCCCTACATTCCTTTTCATGTATAATCTTCCATCATGCTCTATCCCAAGAGATTGGGTATAGTTTCCTGTGCTGTACAGTAGGACCTCATTGCTTATCCATTCTAAATGTAATAGTTTGCATTTACCCCAGTCTCCCAGTCCACAGCATGGTAACCAAGGTAATGGATTCTGGAATAAATGAAAACTTGTTCAAATTTTGATTTAAAAAAAAATGTTTGGCTGTTTCCTATATCAGTGAGTAACTAGAGATGGTTTAGCTTGAGAGTTGCTCATTTAACTTAGGATTGTTTCAGAATTTAGAAGGAAACTAAGCCAAATATTTTGGTTTCACTGTAAAGTCAAAATGTAGTCAACTGAGATCTGCTGTCACGAGAAGCTAAGTTGTAACCAAGCACCTTTCTCACCACTTTTCAGTGTGAGAAGGCCACTGATTCTAGCTGTTTCCATTATATGACCATGACTAGCTTCCTCTCATGGCTGATTACATTTTTATAGTTACTGTATATATATTTATGCAAATCCCTGTTCCTCGAAAGTTTCAGCTCAGCTGATAAAAAGCGTTCAGTTTGATTTCCATCCTTTTATAAGAGAACAATAAAGGCAGCTAGGAAGTGTTGATTATTCAAGTAAAACTGTAGCTCTAAATTCTTTGACTTTCCAGGCTTGTCCTTTAATAGAAAATAATGCTTTAAATAGAAGTGAGCCTGTTAGCTGGAAACAATTCAAGGACTGAATTAAATAAAAACTCCCCTGGGTTTCTGCAAGAACGCTATTGAATTTGGCTGCAAATGAGCACAAAGCACTTTCAAAAAATATTTTTTTCATCCTTCCCCATTGTAAAGTCCTTGATTTAGTTTACTTGACAATAATGGATCTCCATTGACCTATGTAACTAGTATATTTAAGTACTTATTTCATTTAAAAATACGTATTCAAATACCTATTTTATTAAAAAAATATCTTGAGGAAGAAAGCAACAGCTTGTTCATCCATCCTTCTCAACAGCTCCTTTGGAGTCTCTTTGTGCTCTCAGCTAAAACCAAACTTGCAGAATATCATTACGAGAAAGTATTGCGTCAATTCAATTACCCTTGGAATTTGTGGTGGTCTGTTGCATTAGAGTTTCACCTGAGGGAACTCCAAAGTGCATTCATTTTAATTTTGCTAAACTCACATGAGGCTCTTCTGATTGAGGAAATCTGGAAAATGGGTCCTGATTGTTTTACTTTCTAAAACTGAGCTGTACCATACACATGGTAATGAGCAGAAAGTGCGCTGATCACGAGCACACAGATCAGTGAATACTTACGTGTGTATTCACACGTCACAATCACTCTGGTGAAGACAGAGAGAGAACATTTCATGCATCCCAGAAGGTTCCTTTGTGCTCCTTTCCAGGCAATACTCCCATCCTGAGTTTCTATCACCATTGATTAGCTTAGTCTCTTCTTCACCTTCATGAAATGAATCCTAAATGAGTTCTACACTCTGTGGTCTTTTGAGGTTTGTTTCTTTCACTCAGTATGATGTCTGTGTGATTCATCCATGTTGTTGTAACAGCTTATTTTGTTTTATTGCTGAGATGTTTCCCACTCTAGGAATATGCCTGAGCTTCTTTATCCATCCTCTTTTTGGGCATCTGGGTTGTGTCCAGTTTGGATTGCTATGAATAAAACTACTGTGAATGTTCCTGAGTGTGTCTTTGGGGGACTTATGCACTCATTTCTCTTGAATATATGCTTTTGTGTGGGAATACTGGACCATGGGTAGGTCTACAGGGTAGTTTTTAAAATACTGCAAAATGGTTCTCCAAGTGACTGGCTTTTCTAGTGTATGTTCCCACTGGAAGTATAAAACCAACCCGCTCCACTTCCTCACTACTTGGGACTGTGTTTGGCTTTTAAAAATTTAGACAATCTGATGAGGGATTGGAGATATATTCTTGAATTTCATTTAGGGAATATTTCCCTAATGAGTAATTTTTGTTTTCTCGGTTGGCTGCCCCACAGCATATAGAGTTCTCTGGCTAGAAATCTGATCAGAACTATAGTTGCGACCTAGGAGACTGGATTAAGATGGCAGAATAGAAGGACTGGAGTTCAACTTCTCTCCCAAAAAACAGCAAAACTACAACCAAATGCCGAGCAGCCTTCAACGAAATGGACTGTAAACTTCCATAAAAGATACTCTACTCCAGAAGACAAAGAGGAGACCACATCAAGAGGTAGGAAGGGCGATTACACGATAGAAGCAACCCCACACCTCACAGGTGGGAAGCCCCAGAGACTGGAAAATAACTGCATCACAGAGACTCAGCTACAGGACTGAGAGTTCTGAGCCCCACGTCAAAACCCCACGCCTGGGGAGCGGGCACAGGGAGGAAGAGCTCCCGGAGCATCTGGCATTGAAGGCCAGTGGGGCTTGTGTGCAGGAGCTCCACAGGACTGGGGGAAACAGAGACCCCATCCTTGAAAGGCACACACAGACTTTCACGTGCACTGGGTCCCAGGGCAAAGCAGTCTCCATAGGAATCCGGGTGGAACCTTACTGCAATTCTTGGAGGACCTCCTGGGAAAACAGTGGTGACTGTGGCTTGTTGTGGGGGAAGCGCATTGGAGGTGAAGCTCTCGGCAACATTCATCATCCTGCATTTCTCTGGAGGGGGCCATTTCTGGGAAAATCTGGTCCCTCCCATCAGCACTGAGAAGCCCCAGGCCAAACAATAATCCAGGTGGGATCACAGCCCCACCCATCAGGAAACAGTCTGCCTAAAGACCCCTCAGGCACACAGCCAGCCTCTAAAATCATCCAGAGACAAAGCCCCATCCATCAGAGGGATAGGAATCAACCCCACCTACCAGTGGGCAGGCATCAGTCCCTCCCATCGGGAAGACTTCAGCAAGCCCCCTCTATACCAGCTTTAGTCACAGGGGAGGCAAACACCAGAACGAAGAGAGGCTACAACTCTATTGTTGGCAGAAAGGTCACCACACCAAAAACCTATAAAAATGAAAAGACAGAAAACTATAACACAGTTAAGGGAGGAAGAGAAAAGCCTCTCAGAAAGAGACTTTAGACTGTTGATGCTGAAGACGATGCAAGACATTGGAAATAAACTGGAGGCAAAGATTGATAATTTACAGGAAACACTGAGCAGAGAAATACAAGCTGTAAAAATTAAACAAGAAGAGATGCAAAATACAATCACTGAAATAAAAAATTCATTAGAAGTGACCAACAGTAGAATATAGGAGGCAGAAGAACGAATCAGTGAGGTGGAGGACAGATTAGTGGAAATCACTAATGCGGAAGAGAAAAGAGATAAAAGATTGAAAGGAAATGAGCTGAGTCTCAGAGAACTCTGGGATAATGTTAAACGCACCAATATCCGTATTATAGGGGTGCCAGAGGGAGAAGAGAGAGAGAAGGGGACAGAAAAACTATTTGAAGAGATAATAGCCGAAAACTTCCCTAATATGGGAAAGGAACCACTTACTCAAATCCAGGAAACGCAACGAGTACCATATAAAATAAACCCAAGGAGGAACACCCCGAGACACATATTAATCAAAATGACCAAAATTAAAGATAGAGAAAATTTTGAAAGCAGCTAGGGAAACGAAACAAATGACATACAAGGGAACCCCAATAAGGTTATCAGCAGATTTCTCATCTGAAACTCTGCAGGCCAGAAGGGAGTGGCATGATATACTTAACGTGATGAAAGGGAAAAACTTCCAACCAAGATTGCTTTACCCTGCAAGGCTCACATTCAGATTTGAAGGAGAGACCAAAACCTTTACAGATAAGCAAAAGCTAAGAGATTTCTGCAACAGTAAACCAGCTTTACAACAAATCTTAAAGGAACTTCTCTAGTCAGAAAAGCAAAGGCCAGAATCAGAAAGAAAAACACCACAAATGACAAGGCTCACCAGTAAAGATACTAAATCATCCATGAACAACTATGCTACCAAAATCAGAAATTGTGAGAAGAGAGCACATATGCATGTCACTGGAGATGCACGTGCAATTAAGAAACCAACAACTTAAAACAATCTAATTTGTATATAGATTCCTATATCAAAACTTCAGGGTAAAAAAAAAAAAAAGCAATATAGTTGCAGCCTATGCTGCAGCTGTGACAATACCAGATCCTTAACCCACTGTGCTGGTGGGGGATCAAGCCTGCATCTCAGCCCTCCTGTGTCTCAACAGGGCAGATCCTGTTGCACCACACTGGGAACTCCCCTGATGAGTAATTTTGTTTAGCACCTTTTGATATGTTTATTGGGCATTTTTCTGTGGGTGCACGTGTGAAGTATCAGTCTGGTAATTAATTTGGAAAATTTTGCTTAATATTCTTTTTCCAGGTGTGTGAAGGCCTTTGTATATGTTGGATGTAAGTCCTACGATACTGCAAGTTATTTAAGGAAATCAAATGTATCACTTTTTGTGATAACACTTTTTGTGTTTTATTTAACTAATATTTGGCCATTATAAGAATGTTCTTTCTTTCTTTCTTTCTTTCTTTCTTTCTTTCTTTCTTTCTTTCTTTTTCTTTTTCTTTTTTTTTAATAGTGACCCTGTGGATACTTTGCAAACTGCATTCAGGGAACCACTAGCTTGAGCAGCTAAATGTTAAAGCCCTATTTAAGAAATCAACTCTTCATTTAGTTATGGGGGAAGAGTTTTTTCAAGACAATGGCAGTTGCTGTGGGATTGTTCTTGTTTCTTTTCAAAAGGAGCATAGTGATGGTGTTTATTGCTGCTGACTCTACTCATTTGCTTTGCATTAAAATCACATCAGTTCCTAAGACAAACTGATATATTCTGAACCTGACATTCAAAGCTGAATGGGCTTTTTGGTACCCTTGTATGAACTAGTGCAAGCATTTGGGAATGTGTATAAGGAAAGAGGGGCAGAAAATATATTCCTAGTTGGTTGACAGAAGGACTATTGAGAAGATAGAGAAAACTAAAAAATATTTATGACTCACACTTTAGGAGTAAAAAAATCTTGGAGTGCTACAGTAAGCCCTTTGTTGGGAAGATGGGTTAAGGGCATTAGCTGATCTTGATTCTCCCTAACCTACCATGTGGGCCAATTGAATAGAGCTATTTTATAGAAAAGAAGCCAGTCTAGGGGGTTCAGAAGATGGAAACATTAGAAGTGGCATCAACTGTCTTTCCTTGACTTCTTACCCTGGAAACAAGACTGTCTCAGGACCAGCTGGACCTTGGATTGGAGGTGGCCAGCAATGGGTACAGTAACAGTGACTCTTTCTAGACCTTGGCTTCATGACTGCTGGACCACTTGGTTTTCTATCAGCCCAGGTCAACTTATCATGCATGTTGGTTATCTTCCATGTGCTTTTCCAGATCCCCTCTCTACCCTTCTCCTCAGTGCCTTTTGCCTTGGGAGCCTGACCTGTGGAGCATACATTCCACTTTTTTCTCACCCTCCAGCTTCCTGTTGGGTTTATCCAGTTGGGAACGCCTTCTAGAGATCAATGGGAGGAAAGAATTAGATGAAGGTAATTATGCTTTCACTTCAGGGTTGCTGCCAGCTGGCTGTAGCCCAGGCCCTAGGTCACAGTCCCTTTGAGGTGGCCCTCTCCACAGGACACCTGCTCCAGGTTCTGGTAATTGTTCCTCCCCTTCATGTTTGGGGCACGTATAGCATCCTACCATTACTTGTCCTAAAGTACTAACTACTCCGTGTGGATTCCCTATGTATTGTATTTATGAGTCCCACATAGTTTCCTTATTAAACCCTTTTCCAATGACCAATTTATAGAGGGAAGAAATTAACATTGTATAAGAGGGTATCTCACGGAGTTTGTCTTTGACTAGTACTTCATTTGAGAAAACATGAATCACACCAGGAAAATTCAAACCATTAAGTATCTCCCATTCTCTTACAATGTTCTGCCCCCATTTCTAGCCCCAAAATGGGGCCTGATATTTTCTTGTGCATCTCCACTAAAGCTGTTTCTTCTCTTTTCTTTTCACCTAGCTCCATATTCTTTAAGTCTCAGCTTGAATATTAATTCCAAGGTTATCTGAAGAGTGTTCTATGCCACTTATTCTTAGTAAATAGCAATTTGAATAATACAAGTTAAAAACTGAAATACGTTTGTATTTTTATGTTATGTCTAACCCTCTCCCAGCATGTAGTCCATGGGAGATTCATTCAGTTTTACTGTAAATAATATCTGTAATAATGTCACCTAGCTGAGTGTTTGTAAGTGCTTAATAAACATTTGTTGAATGAATTAGTGATTAATAATCAACTAAGTAATAGTATTCAGCTATGCTGAATCTTTGCAAACAAATCAATCATGTATCATTAAAAAATAAAAATCACTTAACTTTGGGATAATATATATCATAATAATTGTAGTATGATAATAAATGAAACAGAAAATCATTAACCCAAAGATCAGCTACATTGTCTTCTTTTTTAATAATGACTTTTATCAACATTATAGTTGATTTACAGTGTTCTGCCAATTTTCTACTGTACAGCAAAGTGACCCAGTCACACACAAACATATATACATTCTTTTTCTCACATTACATTATTTTCTATTCTAGTCCAGATTTCATCTTTATCTGTATATAATTTCTGAAAAACTTCTATCATAGACAAATTTTTGTTCTCTTGGCCTTTAAAATGTTGCATAAGCATTCCTTCTATTTCTAAATAGTCTGAGTAATTACTATTTTTAATAACCACATAAAATGGCTCAATAGTGTGACTATGTTCACTCTGTTGTCTGACGTTTGAGTTGTTTTCTATATTTTGTTGTTATAAACCTAACCTCAATGAATAGCTTCATGATACTCCAGTATAGCAAATCACTTTTCTTTATTTTCCTAAATCAAATGAAATCTGGCTAGGGCTCCCACCTGTGAAAGTTAATGAGAAATACAATCTCAGTCAGTTTTGAAAGAATTTCTGTGTCTTTCATTGGTTTTACCTGAAACCTGGGGCTAACATGGCTCAAGGAAATTTGAGAAGAGTTCCTAGCCTCAGCTCATCTTTGTTTCTTTTTTTTTCCTGTTACAGTCCAATTCTGAGACCTGATCTTCACTGTCTTGCACTTCTGACTGCTCCAAATGATGTCTGTTCACAGAAGCCCTGCCTGTTGGTAGCAGCTCTAATATGCAACCATTTCCCTCTACTGCTTAGGGAGCACGGTACTCAATCACATGCATGGTTTTCCCTCCACCAAAAAATCCAAAACTCAAACCCTCCTTGCAGCCTTCTGGCATTAACTCACTCTCCTGATGATTCCAGGTTCCATTCCCATCCTGTGTCAGAAAACCTTAATCTCTTCCTTTATAAATCCAGACCTCTCAGACCAAGGCCTCTGTGTGATTTTACTTTAGAGCAGCTTCTGAAATAAAGAGAACAAAAAGAGCTTGTAAGCACTCAAATCCTTCACCCTAAGAAGAACCTTAAACTTAATAATACAAAGGTAACGTGTACCTTGTGTGAAGAAGGGAAGGGAAAACTTTTTCTTATAAGTCCTCTAAGAATTAGACCCATATTAATACCTTAATAGATTTTACTATCAGGTATATAGTGCTACAATATGTATCATGTAGCATATTATTTTTCCCCCAGGAAATAAATTCAGTGGGTCAACTTTTATATGTGCTTTATTAGTTAGTTTGAAAGCTAAATTGCTGTAACAAAGGGAATCAAAAAGACATAAACCACAGACAAGGTGGATTCTACTTCTATAACTGCTGTTATGAAATGATTTAGGAAGTCCTTCCACTGAAGACAAAGAGAAAACATGGGTCTTAGATGGTTAAGGAAAATTAGGGAAGGAGACCACATTTTCAGCTACTGTTGTCACTGATGTGACAGTGATGGCTTCTGCTTACAAGCTACATAGAAAAGCTGGCCCCAATCTCTGCTGGGTTCAGAAGCTCCAAGGGGAAACAGCGATATTATCCAGTGAAGACCTCAGAGAGTTATCAAGAGAGCAGAGTGGGCATAGAGGGGACCTTCCTCAACATAATAAAGGATTTATACAACAAACACACAGCTAACATCATTCTAAATAGTGAAATGCTGAAAGTATTTCCTCTAAGATCAGGAACAAGACAAGCATGCCCACTCTTGCCACTTTTATTCACCACAGTTTTGGAAGTCCTAGCTATGGCAATCAGAGAAGAAAAAGAAATAAAGTGAATCCAAACTGGAAAAGGGAAAGTAAAATTATCACTGTTTGTAGGTGACATGATACTATACATAGAAGATCCTAAAGATGTTGTCAGAAAACTACTAGAGCTTAGTAATAAATTTGGTAAAGTTGCAGGATACAAAATTAATACACAGATATCTCTTGCATTCTTATATATTAACAATGAAAGATCAGAAAGAGAAATTAAGGAAATTATCCTATTTGCCATTATAGCAAAAAGAATAAAATCCTAGGAATAACCCTAAGGAAACAAGAGACCTCTACTCTGAAAACTGTATGATTCTGATGAAAGAAATTGAAGATTACACAAACAGATGGAAAGATATATAATATTCCTGAATTGGAAGAATCAATATTGTCAAAATGACTATACTACCTAAGGCAATCTACAGATTCATTATAGTCACTGTCAGATTACTAATAAGAAACCCAAGAAGTAGGTTAAAATACTATCTTTCCTCACCTTGGAAAGAAAGGAAGGAAGGAAGAAAGGAAGAAAGGAAGGAAGGAAGAAAAAAGGAAAGAAAGAAAGGAAGGAAGGAAGAAAGAGAGAGAGAGAAAGGAAGAAAGAAATTTATAATGAACTACAACCTACCCATGCACAGCAGTGATTCTCAACTGGGGGTGATTTTGCGCCCCGGCGGACATTTAGCAATGTCTGGGGATGTATTTGGCAATGTCTGGGGATATTTTTGTTGTCACTCAGGCAGTGCTTCTGCTGCCTAGTAGGTAGTGGCCAGAAATGCTGCTAAATATCCCACAATACACGAGACAGTCCCCAACAACAAAGAATTATCTGACGCAAAGTGTTAATAGAGCTGAACTGAAAAAAAAAAAAATCTTGTTAAGTGTATAGAATGCCTTGTGGAAACCAGGCACACACACACACACAAAATACTCAGAACTTAACTTTTAAAATAGAAAGGCACAAATGAGTTTTCTATGAGAAAGAAGAGAAAATCTAATGTAGACACCATTGTAATTAGGTAATTACAAGTGAATATGCACTGCAATGCCCTCTACACTCTTTCATTAAAAAGGTCTTTTAGGTCTTTAGAGGATCTTGCTGGAAGAGAAGTATTTTGATCAAGTAAAATATTCTTTGAGGAAATTCCTCAGATGTTTGGTATAAATGGTAGTTCCAGGGCAGGGGAAATATTGTACAAGATTTCCTTCAAGTAGAAATCAGACCTCAGTTAGGTCAGGGATCCATTCAAAGATACTGCATCCATGCTGTTCACACTGCTGCCCCCAGAGAAGTGATCTTAACACTGGTTCTGCATGATAAGCATTATACTTATCATATTTAACAAATAAAAGCACAGGATGCCCAGGTAAATTTAGTATGTATACTAGAAAAGTGTTCAACATTAACTGACCATCCTGTGTTTTATCAGGCAAACCCTAGTATGTACTTTTTACTTTTAATTCATTTTTAAATACAAAGAAAATTTTTTTTACATGTTAAATGTTCCAGCCTGAAGAAATCCTTAATACATCTTTCCCCTCCTTACTCTCTTGCCTTCCCTGTACTCCACATTCCATTTAATTATCACAGAATCAAAACTCTCTCTCTCTTTTTTCTTTTTGCCTTTTAGGGCCGCACCTGTGACATATGGAAGTTCCCAGGCTAGGGGTTGAACCGGACCTGCAGCTGCCAGCTTACACCACAGTTACAGCAACACAGAATCTGAGCTGCATCTGTGACCTCTATCACAGCTAACTGTAATGCTGGATTCTTAACCCACTGAGCGAGGCCAGGGACCAAACATGTATCCTCATGGGTCTTAGTTCGTTTCTACTGAGTCACAGTGGGATCCCCCAGAATCAAAATTCTTGATTGGGAGTTTGGCATTGCCATGAGCTGTGGTGTAGGTCACAGGCACACCTTGGATCTGGTGTTTCTGTGGCTGTGGCATAGGCCAGCAGCTACAGCTCTGATTCAGCCCTTAGCCTGGGAATGTCCATATGCCATGGGTACAGCCCTAAAAAGACAGACACCACCACCAACAACAAAACTCTTGATCCACTATTTTTCTCTGTTTAAATGTTGGCTTTTGTGGGAATGATTCTAATTTAAATACATTCGAAATAGAAACTCTGAAGTTAAGAAATAATATTTCCACAATAAGAAGGCTGAGCTCATCTGTGGTATTAGGGCAGTGAAGTGTGATGCAGACAGTAAAAACAAACAAAATACAAACTGCTATCAAAGAAAACCTACGGAGGTGAGAGGGGAAACCCAAACTTCTCATCAGGCCTACAGTGTTTCTTAAAATAGTCTCTGGGTCACTTTGTCTCAGTCACGTGGATTGCATTTAGATGCGAATTCCTGGGCCTGCCCAGGAATCTCCATTTTGGGCAAGTGCCCCAGGTGAATCTTAAAGCAAATGAAGTTTAAACATCACTAAGCTAGAATTTTTTGTTGTGCAGGTCTGCATAGTATTGGAAAATGCTAGAAACTAATGGTTTCTTCAGCTTTAGGTTTTATTTGGCAATCTGATTGTTGCTTCTTAAAGCATTCTGAAACCATGTCCGTGAACTCCCTTTTCTCCTCCACAACCCATATAATCTCATGTTCCTACATTTACTTATGTTCATTCATTCATTCAACAAACCCTGACAGGTGCAAGGGTTTGTGACTATTTTAAATGGAAATATTATAAATATAAACCTTATCATTACCTTCCTGAAGGACAGTGTCTTCATATTTTTATATTCATGTCTTTCTCCACATTGTGGGCAGCCAAAAAAAAAAAAAGCCTTTATTTTACTTATTTGTTTGCCTGTCACCCGTGGCAAATATTTAATTTGTTGCTAAATGACATTTACAATTTGAACTTGCTTGTTTCTGTGTCCCCAACATGCACTGGGGCCCAGTATGCGTTGACAATATGTGTGTATGCTTATCAAAGTGCCCTTGGGAAATGAAATAACATGTGAAACTCATTTTTTATTTTCCAGCAAACTTCATAACGTTCTCCCTGATTCTATCCTTTGGATAGATTTCTAGTTTATCTTATATGTGAGAAATGACCTTATAACCTGTGTGTGACAGTTGTTTGGGTTTTATTAAGTGCCCTGCTAGCTGGCGATATAGGGGCATTACTCATAGATATTTGTTTGCTACCCCAGTAAGCCAAGAAAATTTATTTTTATATATTTAACTACAGCGTCTTTCTTCTCCTGCATGTCATTTAAAAGTAGTTCAGAGAATAAGGAGAATACTGCCAATTCCAGCCTTAGATGTGGGGAAAAAGAGATAGATTGCCATCATGAGTCCCAGAGGTGAAACTTTGTAATATATGTCTTCTAGGACAAAATAAACTTGATGAAAACTAAATATAAATTCAAACTAAGAGGAATTCCTATTTTATTCTATTTGCAGAGGAATAATCAGGTGACTACCTCTCCCTACTTCTACCCTAAAGCATCAGTAGAAAAGAGCCTGCAGAAGACTTCCCTCCAGCCATCTGACACGCACCCCTATAGGACAGCAAACCACTTCTGTACAGTGGGTTGACTTCTGTTGTTACTATTATTTTTACTTTTTTATAGTCACTCTTGTGGCATATGGAAGTTCTCAGGCCAGGGATTGAGTCTGACTTATTCTGCAGGTGCAGTAACACCAGATCTATTAACCCATTGTTCTGGGCCAGGGATCAAACCCATGCCTTCTACAGCAACCTGAGCTGCTGCAATCGGATTCTTAACCTACTGTACCACAGTAGGAACTCTTTGTTGTTATTTCTGAAACAGTGTTATCTTCGTGGACTTTTTGAAGTCATGGCAGATTTCTGTCCTATGAAAACAGTCCGTGGTCAGGAAATTCATGAGGGATTCAAAAACAAATTCTAAATCACTTACTGTCTTTTCACGTATTATACCTAGACACAAATAAAGTATTTGATTAATGGGTCTCATAATGTTGAATAGGGGGAAAGTTTTTAAAAATAATTTTTAATTGAAGGATAGTTGATTTACAATACGGTGTTAATTTCTGCTGTACATCAAAGTGATTCAGTTTTATATATATACATATATTCTTTTTAAATGTATATATATGTTCTTTTTAATATATATATATATATATATATATATATATATATATATATTCTTTTTAAATATTCTTTTCCAGGATGGTTTATCATAGAACATCGAATGTGTTCTCTGTGCTATCCGGGAGGACCTGGTCGTTCATCCCCTCCATATATTGTAGCTTGCATCTGCTAACCCCAACCTCCCACTCCATTTCTCCCCCAGACCCCTCCAAATAGAGGGAAATTTTAGCAAAACTATCTTATTTCAATGTAACTCTGTACACTTAGGCCAAAGCAGATATGATCAGTATCCCTTGCCACAAAGGGTTTGCACATTCCACTCCACTTTGTTGGCAGTTAGATGTGGCGTTTTGGTTAGGCAACCTGGGGGTGTACAGTGAATTATCTTATGCCTTAGCAGGTGGCTGGGTAGGAGCGGTGTTCAGCTAGTTTCAGCTGTAGGTGCTCAAAGACTCCTCCCGCCCAGGCCCTCTTCACATATCCATTTGGATCCAAATGTGCCTGTGGGGACTTGCCTTTTCCCTTTTGTTCGTTTGTGCTTTCATTTTCACAAAGACGCCTGGAAACAATGAAGCACAGCAAACAGTTAATGAGTGTGGTGATGGGGATGGGATGCCTGAGAGGCACTGTGCTCAGAAATGAACAGCAAGATTTTGGTTTCAGACAGCTATACAAACTGGGGAAAATTACTCAGTTTCTTTGAACCTCAGTTTCATGATATTAAAATAAAGGTAGTAGTATCACAGATGCAGTGATATTTGAATTAAAGGCAAACTGTTCTAATAACAAACCATCAGAAATAATGCAAAGGTACAGTCCTTGGGGGGATGGTTGAGACAACACTGGTATGTGCCTTTAAAAGAGCGCTGCAGAGCTATAACTGAAGGAAGCCTTCTGAGTGAATAAAAATCCAAATGAACTAACTTAACTCTATGTCAAATTGGAACAACCACACACAAAGAAAATAAGTATTTCAAATGACTTTAGAACTCTACATACATTTACAGTTATATATTCTAAGGACACCCCCCCCCGAAAAATATTAAACTTCAGTCAGTAGTTTTACCATTAGCATTAATAATACCGGTACAATTGTTTTAAATTTATTTTTGTTAATGTTGTAGGATAGAGCAAGAATTATTATTAAGGCTAGCAGGATACACATTTTAAGTATAAGAGAAAAGAGGTTTAAGTACAGAATCAAAGAAATGAAGTAAAACTCTGAAATGTTATATTTGAGTGGGAAATATCCATATGAACTCATAACGTTAAAATATGTATATATTTTCTAGTTCTATCCATTGAGAAATTCTAAACCACTAATACCCCAGGAGCTTGGTGTCCACACTGGTTTCTAAACACCTTTCACTCTAAAAAATTCTTGAAAAATAACTGTTTCCAGGTTTGGGTTATTTTGTGCCAGAAAGAAAGAAAATAATCAAAGAGATCACAGCAAAAGGATATGGGATCCAATCTGAGAGGACTCCAGCTTACCAAATTTGATCATCATAAATAATGCACTTAATTGAAAGTCATTGAATATATATAAATTCATGAGTCTGTGTTGATACTAACAACAGAATAAAACAGAAGACTAACTTCTCATTTGCCACCAATGGAAAGTACTATTAAGGGAGTTCCCTTCGTGGCTCAGTGGTTAACGAATCCAACTAAGAACGATGAGGTTGCGGGTTCGATCCCTGGCCTTGCTCAGTGGATTAAGGATCCGGCGTTGCCAGTGAGCTGTGGTGTAGGTTGCAGACGCGGCTCGGATCCCGCGTTGCTGTGGTTGTGGCGAAGGCCGGCAGCTACAGCTCCCGTTAGACCCCTAGTCTGGGAACCTCCATATGCCGCAGGTGTGGCTCTAGATAAAGGCAAAAAGACAAAAAAAAAAAAGAAAATACTATTAAATCAAATCCTTACTTTAGAAGTTGGTCATTGAAAAGAGAATTAAGTATTTATCCCACTTTTTGCTAGGGCTACAGTTCAGGGTCAGCAAATAGCTCAGGCTGACGTTTTCTCAAGAAACTTAGAGCCAAATGCCAACTAAAAATGCAGAAGAAATGATGCAATTTAAAAAAAAATCACATTTTAGGCGTTCACATCATGGCTTAGCAGTAACAAACCCAACTAGTATCCATGAAAACTTGGGTTCAATCCCCAGCCTAACTCAGTGGGTTAAGGATCCGGCATTGCTGCGAGTTGTGGTGTAGGTAACATACATGGCTTGGATCCCACATTGCTGTGGCTGTGGTGTAGGCTGGCAGCTGTAGCTCCAATTTGACCCCTAGCCTGGAAACTTCCATATGCTGCAGGTATGGCCCTAAAAAGAAAAAATAAATAAATGAATAAATAAAAAGTAACATTTTAACTCCTAACATAATATTTGATTCAAGCAAGCATTATTACTTGATGTTAAACCACTGGGCAAAAGATTCATGTGATGCCAAAGCATCACCTTACTTGCTAATCACAAAGGGAAAAATCCGTTTTGACAGTAGAGATACAGGTGTCACAATCTTAGCCCAGTGATCAAACTTACAGCAAGAGTGGTAAAAACTGAATTGAACATCATGGGTTTTCTGATGTGGTATAATACCAGGTACACAGTATTCCTTAGAAAACACTCTTTCCAAACCCATTTAATTTGAATTCACTACCTGTTTACAGATGTATAGGGTATAAAGGGACCAGTAAAATGATATCATAGGAAACAACTGAACACATTTGGATTGTGGGATATTCATCAGACAACTAGCCTGAGGCCACCTTTATGATAGTTAATCAGATGGTGAGGGGTCAGAGTCTCCAAGATTGGGGTACCACTGCAAAAGTGATCTCAGTTGAATTTCCAGGCTTATGTATCTTGGGCTTACATCCTGGGACATACTGGTACTGCATGGGTTGCCCATAGTCAAACACCCTAAAATACCCCAAACAGACCTAGCACTAAGCATGTCATTTTTAAAATAATAAAAATCAGCATAAACTGAATTTGCTAGCCAGACTTTTTTTATATAGTGCTATTTTGGGAGTTCCCATCGTGGCTCAGCAGTAGCAAATCCGACTAGTATCCATGAAGATGAATGTTCGATCCCTGGTCCCACTCAGTGGGTTAAGGAGCCAGTGTTGCTGTGAGTGCTGGTGTAGCTCTCAAATGCAGCTTGGATCTGGCATTGCTATGGCTGTGGTGTAGACCTGCAGCTACAACTCTGATTCAAACCCTAACCTGGGAAATTCCGTATGCCCCAGGTGCAACCTTATTTAAAAAAAAAAAAAGAAAAAAAGAAACTGCTATTTTGGTTAATGTATCAACAACCTAGAAATGGTTACAGAAAGACAATTATTTTGTCAAACAATCCTTAAACACACACAAGTATCTGCTGAAATTACATGTATATTTTTAAGGCATTTTAAAATGTAAAATGTTTAGTGGATGTTTTATGTTTATAATTCTGTGAAAATTGAGTCGTGTTGTTATGATTACAACAGAAGGGCTTTAATAATGTTAGGCTTTTTCTCCAAATTCTTTCCTTAAAACATAAGTTTTTAAAACAATAATATAGAATATAACAATATAAATAATTTAATGTTTTGCATTTATTTTAAAATTTATATATGTGCATTATATTCTCAATAGGTTTTAGCTCATACAGCTTAATGCTTTTTCAAATGGGAATAATTCCACTAACCCCTTAAAAATTTAGAATTCAATCTTCTGATTTGTTGCAGTATCACTAACTCTTGCTTTGTACATCTTATATAGGAGACTTATTTTCTTAATTTAAAAATTTTTTCTTGAATGAAACAAAATCTCTGAGCACCAAAAATTGTGATTATAAATAAATTTCTAAGGATGGATATCTAAACAATCAATGATAATATTAAATGAAGCCTAACTAATAGGAACCATTATGATTTCAAATGAGTTGAGTATAAAAGGAGACAGGACAATAAATGAGATCCCTATTAATAAACATATAGTGATAACATTACTATCACAAACACAAACTCAACTCACAGCTAATTTATATTTCATGCCTTTTATTAACTGATATCTAATGAGAATTATTCACATTTTTCACAGTATCATATCAAACTCTCCTAATGAAACTCTGCTCTATTTTGCATGTGAGTTGCACAATTTCATAAAATTTTCAACAGTCTTTGACTTGCTAAATAAAGTTGTCACTCAAATTTCATTTCCCATCTGAACACAGAAAGCTGAATGGACAGTGAATTAATCCTGCATATTGTCTCCACTTGATGAAGCCTCTAAGAGATCTTTGTCCTGTCACCTTTAATGGACTCTGTCTAATGGACTCATTAGTGAATTTCTTATCATTTTTAGGAGAAGATGCAATCTTACAAAACTGTCCTTCATGTGTTTGGAAATTATTATAATTTATGCCTTAAACACTTATTCAAAAATTAAGAATGAGGAGACTCGACTTTATTTGGGTACCATAATATTGTAACAATGACATGCTGATTACAATGAGGGGTCTAAGAATACTATTTCATGCTGATTACTCATGTTATATTCAAAACTAGTAGTTAAAGAGGACAACACTCAATTCAATAGCTTAATATTGCACCATAGTCAGAAAATTTGCAACTGGGAAAATTGAGATTTTCTTAGATACATTTATCTGTAAGTACAGAAAAACTAATAATAAATGACTTCTTGATATCATGCAAATCTCTCTAAATTCAAGCTATGGGGATTTACATTTTAATATTATTTTGCATTACAGTCCAATAACGAGTACTCATGTTTGTAATCTTACACCACACTCTTCCTTCTCTGACTCTTTCCCTGGCTTCTCATGCTATTTTGGTTAATGAAATTCATGGCGGTGGAGAAGGTGGATATTAGGCAAATATTTAATTCTGAAAAAATGTATAGGGTTTACTATTTCTATTGTTTGAGAATTCTTTTATACCCTTAATTAATTGCTGAAAACTTGCCATCCATAGGCCTATCAGTTGAGAAAATTTACTAAAATTCCATTATCCAACTTTCTTTGAACTCTAACACTTTAATGACTATTGCTTTTATATTTAGTAAGAAAAAATGGCCAATATTAATACTCTTGAGCGCTCCAACACATTACTTTGCTGGAAATTGTCCTTTGACATTTTATTGCTAATTGTCTCATCCTAGTCTCTGATGAGAAAGGCTGGGGGAAGTGGAGACCCAGCAGGTAATTGCTATGTAACTCCAGATAGGGTGTGTGTGTGTGTGTGTGTGTGTGTCTGTGTGTAGGGTGGGCTGGCAAGAAGAGGGCATAAAACTCTTTCCAGAGATCATGGTCGATAGAACCAGAAGGGAGATACAAAACTCAAGTTCTGGAGGGAGATCAGTGTGGAGGCTGTCATTAGTCCAGGCAAGCTGACTATTACTAAGGGCTGCCTGAGAGTGAGAGAGGGAATGTCTGGTCTTTCCTTGTTCAATTATCCTGGAACAATCATCTGCAGTGGACAGTTAGATTTGGTTTGTAGAAATTCCAGATGTAAGCAAAATGCAAAATACAGCAGTGTTTATTTTTCTTGTTTGTTTTAGTATTTTTAACAAAGCATTGACTAAATCAACTTCTAAAAGGGAATTAATAGGACTGTTTATCTTGGGAATAGTCCCCAACAACTTGCACTCATAACCCTTCCACATGTTACAGAATTTTGAACTTTCTCTGTACTCAAAAAACACTTAGTTATTTCAGTTTTTTGAGCCTTGAATACAGTGTTTTCTCTGCCTACAGTGTTATTCTTATTTGTCTGAAAAGCTCTTACTCTTCCTTCATAATGCAATTCAAATTTCACCTCTTCTTGTTGCTTTCCTTAAGAAAATCCTCCAGAACTCCATGCCCAGAGTTACTCATTCTGCTATTAAAGGAAAAGAAAGTTTCCCATTCAACTTCTTTCTTAAAATGTGTCACTAATTCTCATTCGGAGAATCATTGGGGTTAACCAAGGCTCAGTCTTTCAAGACAAACAGTGTGGTTAACAGTGGTTAGTAAAGCTAACTCTGTTATAAATTTTAGAACAATTTTTGAACAACTGAAAAGTTTATTGCACTCGATGATTATGCAGCACATAGTGCAAGAGTGTGAATTCAAAGAAAGGAAAGAACAAACCACTCTCTGGTATGTGTTTAAAGTCTGTGATCAGGGGTTAGTTAGTTGGAAGGCTGGGTCTGAGAATGAAGAGGAATTAAAATAGTGCACACTAGGGACTGTTGGAAAGTAGAACTGATAGGGAGGAGAGAGAGATTTTGATGAAAAAAATTTGTAGAAAGAATTTTAAAATTTCCAAATTTGATTAAAAGTAAAAACTGACATATTGAGAAAGTTTTCCAAACTTGAAGCACAAAGAAACATGCGGAAAATTACACTAACACTTCAAAATCAAATTGCTTAATACCAGTGACAAATAGAAAATCTAAGATGGAGCCAGAGGGAAAAAAGAACACGTTATGTAGAGAGAAACAAAGATAAGAATGACAGCAGATTTTTCATGTGAAAGAACACAAGCTAGAAGACAGTGGTGCAATATCATTAAAAAAAACATTAAAAAAACCCCTGTCAAACTAGATTTCTTCACCCAGTAAAAAATACCTCTCAAAAATGAAAGTAACTACTCCTAAGAGAAATAACACATATGTCAACATGAAGACGTAAAAAACGTCTACAGGAACACACTACATCATCACCAAAAATTGTAAATAACACAAATACTTATCATCTGGTAAAAGGAAGCATGAAACATGGTATATCCATATAATGAAGTAATGTTTACCAATAGAAAATTATGGTCTACCTATACCTATTAAAATATGTATCAACCACAAAAACACTATGTTACATAAGGGAAGGCAAAGACACACACACACACACAAACTATGTTGTCAAATTCCATTTGTATGAAATGCCTAGAAGGGGGAAATGTATAGACAGAAAACAAATTGGCAGGGTCCTAGTGCTGAGATCTGGAGCGGGAATTAACTATCAAAAGGAATGATAGAATTTTTTGGATGATGGAAATATTCAAAACAATTTTAGAATGGTTGTATAGTTTTATAAATCTACTGAATTATAAATTCATTGAATTGTTACTTACAAAGGGCAAATTTTATACTATGTAAATTATACCTCAATAAAGCTATTTTTAAAAATGATGGTAAAATAATGACATTTTCAGACATACCAAAGCTGAAAGAATTCAGTAGCAGATCTTCACTTCAAGAAATATTAATGGAAGTCTTTTAAGCACAATAAAAATATAATTAGTCAGAAATATAGATCTACACAAAGAATCTCTTTAAGAGAGTTTATGATTTAAAGCCAAAACAGTAATTACTTACTATAATTTTTATAGCATATGTAGAATTAAAATGTATGACAACAACAGCACAAAACCAGAAGGGAAAAAAATGTAAGTATATTGTTTTACTGTTCTTAAACCAAATACAAAGAAGATTTTAATAAGTTAAAGATGTGCTATAAATTCTAAAGCAACCATTAAATTTAACACAAGAGTTCTAGGTAATAGGCCAACAAAAGAGATTAAATGGAATTATAAAAATTACTCAATCCAGGAGTTCCCATTGTGGCTCAGCAAGTTAAGAACCCAACACAGTGTCTAATGAGGATGCAAGTTTGATCCCTGGCCTTGATCAGTGGGTTAAGGATCTGGTATTTCCACAAGCAGTGGCTCAGATTTCGATGTTGCTGTGCCTGTGGCATAGGCCTGCAGTTGCAGCTCCAGCTCAACCCCTAGCCCAGGAACTTCCATATGCCTCAGGGGCAGCTGTTAAAAAAAAATTACTCAATCCAAAGGAAAGGAAAATAAAGAGGAAAAGGGAACAAAGGAAAGATGGGACAAGTGAAAAACAAATATCAAGATGATAGATTTAAACACAACTATCAATAATAACATTGAATGTAAATGGTCTACATATTCCAACAGAAAGGCAGAGAATGTCATGTTGGGTAAAAGAGTATCTGATGCTTAAAAGAAATACACTTTAATAAAAAGGCACAAATGGGTAAAAGTAAAGGAATAGAACAAGACATGTTGTTTTAACATGAAGCAAATAAAGCCAGGGTGGCTATATTACCATCAGATGAAATTGATTTTAAGAGAATGTCAAGAGCTGAAAAGGATCTTAATAAGATTATAAAAGGATCAGTTCCTTAAGGAGCATATAACAATTCTCAACATATAACAAAGCTTCAAAATACACGATAAAAAAATTACA
The DNA here is from genome assembly GCA_004024745.2 of Catagonus wagneri. Taxonomy (NCBI): domain Eukaryota; kingdom Metazoa; phylum Chordata; class Mammalia; order Artiodactyla; family Tayassuidae; genus Catagonus; species Catagonus wagneri. Next base: position 3,397,938 of record PVHT020000108.1, read on the forward strand.
AAGAGAAATAGGCAAGTTTACGTTTATAGTTGGAATTTCAACATCCAATATAGTTGATCAAACAAGAAGACAGAAAATCAGTAAGAATATCAAAGATTTAAACAATACTTTCAATCAGCTTGACCTAATTTATAAGACACTGAACCAAAAAACAACAGAATATACATTCCTTTCTAGCACACCTAGAACATTTACAAAGAGAGACCAGGAATTCCATTGTGGCTCAGTGAAGATGAACTCAACTAGTATCCATGAGAATATGGGTTTCAGCCCTAGCCCTGCTCAGTAGGTTCAGGATCCCTGTTGCCTTGAGCTGCAGTGCAGATCGCAGACGTGGCTCAGATCTGGGGTGGCTGTGGCTGTGGCATTGGCTGGCAGCTGCAGCTCCAATCTGACCCCTAGCCTGGGAACCTCCATATGCCACGGGTGCAGCCCTAAAATTTAAAAGAGAGAGAGAGAAAGGGAGAGAGAGAGAGAGAGAGAGGGAGGGAGAGGGAGAGACCAAATTCTGGGCCATGAATTAGGTCTCAAAAAAAGTTTTCTTTGTTTTTTTGTCATTTTAGGGCCGCACCCTCGGCATATGGAGATTCCCAGGCTACGGGTCTAATTGGAGCTATAGCTGCTGGCCTGGGCCACAGCCACAGCAATGCAGGATCCGAGCCGTGTCTGCAGCCTACACTAAAGCTCATGGCAATGCCAGATCCTTAACCCTCTGAATGAGGCCAGGGATCAAACCCACAACCTATGGTTCCAAGTCGGATTTGTGAACTGCTGCACCATGATGGGAACTCCAGGTCTCAAAAATTTTTAAAGAATTCAGATCATACAAAGAATGTTCTCTAATGACAGGGAATTAAATAGAAATCAATAACAGAAACATATAGTACAATTAACAAATATCTGGTACAAAATTCCACATTTTGAAATAACCCATGGGTCAAAGAAGACCTTCAAAAGGAAATGAGAAAGTGGAGTTCCCATCGTGGCTCAGCGGCAATGAATCCGACTAGGAACATGAGGTTGCCAGTTTGAGCCCTGGACTCACTCAGTGGGGTAAGGATCTGGTGTTGCCGTGAGCTGTGGCATAGGTCACAGACGCGGTTCAGATTTGGCATTGCTGTGGCCTAGGCCTGCAGCTGTAGCTCTGATTGGACCCCTAGCCTGGGAACCTCAATGTGCCCTGGGTGCCGCTGTAAAAGAACAAAAAAGACAAATAATCATAATTAAAAAAAAGGAAATGGGAATGTGTTTAGAATAGAATGAAAATAAAAAATAAAAACATAACATGTCAAAATCTGCGGGGTGCCACCTGTGTTAGGATAACGGCCCCCCCAAATTATGTACACTTCATAATCCCCAGAACCTGTGACTATGTTACTTAAGTAGCAAGGGAATTTGTAGATGTGATTAATCTAAGGATCTTGAGGTGAGGAGATTATCTGAAATGAGCCCAGATCTTTTCATGTGCTTATATCTTCTCTGTATATCTTCTTTTGCTGAGTCTGTTCAAATATTTTGCTTGTTTTTTTTACTGTATTGTTTTCTTACTGGGTTTGGAGAGTTAATGAATTAATGTTCACAGGAACTTTATTTGTAACAGGCAAAAATGGGGGAAAAATAACCCCAAATACTTTTCAACAGGCAAATTGGTTAACTATAGAACATACAATGGACTACTACTCAGCAATACAGAAAAGAAGATTAAATTATGATGATAGACTCTATAACACAGATGAATCTCAAAATAATTATGCTGACTAAAATTAGCAAAACAAAAAAGGATGCACTTTACATGAATTAATTTTTTACACAAAATTCTAGAAAATGCACCTAATTCACGCTAACAGAAAGCAGATCAATGGTTTCCTGGGCATGGGGTAGGGATAGCAATGTGGGAGAGAGGAATTATCAAGAGACAAAATTAAACTTTTGCTGATAATGGCTATCTTCGTTATCTTGATTATGGTGATTATTTTATGGTTTTATACATATGTCAAAACTTAAATTGTGTGCTTTAAAGATACTCAACTTATTGTATCTTAATGATGTGTCCATAAAACTACAATAAAACACACATAAAGAGACATAGCTAAATATATATCCACTAATATAACTATAATAAAAAAGATTGCAAGTACTAAGTGTTGGAGAAAATGTGTAAAAGCTGGAACCCTCACATATTGCTTGTGGTAATGCAAAATTGTGCAGTATTTCTGGAAAACAGTTTGGCAGGTTCAAAAAATGTTAAAGATATAATTATCACTTGATCTAGTAATTTCACTCCTTGGTGTATATCTTGGAGAAATAAAAGCCTATATCTGTGAAACTTGTAATCACAAGCGTTCACTGCAGCTTTATTCATGAGAGACAAAAAGTGAACAGAGTCCAGGGTTCACCAATTGGTGAAGGAATAAACGCAACGTGGTATAGTCATGCAATAAAATGCCATTCAACAATAAAAATGAAAAAAAAACCCCTTCTATATGCAAAAATATGAATGAACCTAAAGAGCATACTAAATGAAACAATTCAGACAGAAAATAGTATGCAGCATATCATTCAATCTATATGAAATTTCTAGAAGTGCAAACCGTAAGGACAGAAAGCAGCTCGGTGTTTTCTCGGGACTAGCAAAAGGAATGGGAACTGACTACAAAAGGACATGATGGAACTTTTGGGGATGACAGAAAAATTCTAAATCTGTAATGTGATGGTGGCTGTGTTACTATATAAATTTACAAAAAATCATTCTGCATACTTTACATGGGTGCACTTTGTAGTATAGCATGCCTACATCAATAAAACTGTTAAAAATGCAAAAATATGGAATACCAACTCTGTGTCACATATTGGGGGAGACAGAGAAAGATAAGATGTTATCTATGATAATTGAGAAAATGTAAAGTTGGTCAAATAGTAAGCTAAATCCTTCTCTTTTCTCCCATGTAACTGGTCTGCTTGAAGTCATCTATGATGAAATCTGAGGCTTAGGGGCCACAGTCTTGGAACAAGGTTCTGTGCTGTTTCCCTGTCCTTAGCTCATTCAGTAAGGAAGTGTCTTCCTTTTTTCCTGTTAGAGGTATTTCTTTGTCTTAACTCTAAAAAGGAGATGCAGTTCTTCTTGCATCGGTGTTGGACAGATTTAATAGATGATGGTTGTAAAGTCCTCAGAGATATTCAGGGAAAGGAGCTTGACACAGTCTATACAGATTTAATGACTAAAATGTCCTGTTTGCTACTTCCCAAATGTCACTTCTGCCCTGTATTCATTAGTTTTGTCTACTAAATGCAATTGGTCACATTAGTGGGCCAGTGAGTAAACTCACACATATCAAGTCTGCCAATAGGACTGAAGACAAGTTCAATTTCTTTGGGGGAGAAATAATGAAGTTAATGCCATATTCCTGCCTGTTTCTTTAATATAATTAGAGAGGATGTGACTTGTTTTTCCCAAATGTCCCATTCCCTGAGAAGTTGTTTCTTCCAAGCACTTTTAAGTGCTTGATTTAAGATGCTGTGAAACATTGCAAAAGCACACTTGTGCATTATCATTATATGTGGAAAAATACTGGTGTAAAAACTGGTTAATCTTATGCATTAGAGTGATTATTAAAATGACTTATATCCTTTCTCTTGGATAAATACCCAGGAATGGAATGGTTGAGCCATAGGGTAGATGCACATCTAACCTTACAGGAAAGTGCCAAACAGTCTTCCAAAGTGATGATACCATATTACAGTCTCACAAGTGGTGTATGAAATGTAGACACAGACACACAGACACACTTACATAACAGGGGGAATGACTTAAAAATCCAATGCTGTATATAATGTTATATGTTATGTACTTGAGTCTCCTTAGGTAGTGTTGCCTTAGCTACTTGGACAAAAGAATCCAGCTAGTTCGGTGACTCTAGTAAAATATTAGTGTACGTGGAAGGTAATGGGAATTTACCTTTTTTTTTTTGGCTGTTTGGCTGCGCTCTCAGCATGCAGAAGTTCACTGGACCAAGGATCGAATCCAAGGCACGGCAATGACAATGCCAGACCCTTTAAGAGCTGGGCCACTAGGGAACTCCAAGGAAGGTCATGAGAATCTGAACAAAGACAGCTGGGCTAGGGATGATCAGGAAGAAGGAAATAAGATAATGTAGACATAGGATGGAACTGATTTGATGTGGGGGTCAAAGAATGGAAAGAATTAATAAGGTTTTGCGATGTGGAGCTGTAGTACTTAGAAAGTTATTTGTATTATTATAGTATCTATTAGTATGGCCTTAGTATAGTATTACAAAAGGTATTTCTTTTTTTTTTTTTTGGTCTTTTTAGGGCTGCACCTGCGGCATATGGAAGTTCACAGGCTAGAGGTCAAATCAGAGCTGTAGCTGCTGACCTACGCCACAGCCACAGCAACGACAGATCCGAGCCACATCTGCGACCTGCACCACAGCTCACAGCAACATCGAATCCTTAACCTACTGAGCAAGGCCAGGGATGAAACCCAAGTCCTCATGGATACTAGTTGCATTCGTTATCCCTGAACCACCACGGGAACTCGCACAAAAGGTATTTTTAATGCAAAGGGATGTCGAGACGAGATTTCAGTGGGAGGAGAAGCTCATATATATTGTTCAGCTTTGTTATTACCCCCCCTTTTTTTAAGGGCCGCACCTGTGGTATATGGAAGCTTCCAGGCTAGGGGTTGAATCAGAGCTGTAGCTGCCGGCCTACACCACAGCCACAGCAATGTGGGATCCAAGCCATGCCTGTGACCTACACCACAGCTCACAACATTGCAGGATCCTTTACACACTGAGCGAGACCAGGGATGGAACCTGTATCCTCATGGTTGCTAGTCAGATTCATTTCCCCTGAGCCACGACAGGAACTCCTAGCTTTGTTATTTCAATAAAGATTTCTAGATGTCAGGTCTGGCGGCAGAAGAGAATGTGGGATTAGAATGCAGATTTAGGAGGTCACATCCATAGCATTATAGTTGAAGAGATGGGAATTGTTGAGATGGCAGAGGGAAAATATGAGATTGCTGAGCTCTAGGACAGTACATTAAATAGCATTTATATTTATGAAACTGGAGGAAAAGAGACCACAGAATGAGTCAGCAGAGAAAAACAAAGGAAAGAAAGAAAATTAGGATTGTGGGTTCCTTGAGAAGCTAGGGAAGGAGAGAAACCAAATAGATCAGATGCTTTAGAAACTGGTTTTTAATATGTTTTGCAAAACGATTTGATGGAAACCATACAATTCATGAATTTTATATTCAGAAAGTTTTTTTTTTTTGAGCTGGATTCAAAGAAACTCTGATTATCTCTGAGCTGGGAAAAATGGCCACTGAGCTTAGCTAATGAGTTTCTCAGCCTTTCAATCTGGAGTTATTTACAATTTAGCAAGCTAGGAAGGGATTCAAATAAACCTGGAATCATGGCTGATTGAGACTGTGTAGCCAACCTTGGAAAAAAAACACACACACACGAAGTGAAGAACTAAATCTTTTCTCGAAGTGAAAAAATTGTGCCATATTATTGAGTTTTTTTTGTTTTTGTTCATAGCATTTTGATGAATAATTATAAACAGAAATCACAATTAAAACCATAGTCTCCAAGGTAGAAATTCCATCTAATGATAAAAGACCTGCTGACTCAGGTCTTATCACCATCAGTGCATTCAGGGGGTTGCCAGCAGCCTGCATTTTGCCTCAAGCTGTGTAGTTATCTCAGAGCAGATATTAATTTAAGATGTTAATGCTTATGTCATCAGATGTTCCTATTTACAGACTGCCACCCTGTTAATTTGCAGAGTCCGTGATTATAAACATGATTTTTATTGGTTCATTTTATGAACACATAGCTTCTTTACTTTCCTTACTTAATGGTACCTCTATGGAATGGTATGACCCGTAGTTCTTCTTAACCTTTAGAAAATCTCTTCTGAAAAGCAGCTAAAGATAAACTGTGATAAATATATGGAACAGATCTTAAAATGTTTCCCATATCAGAAGACTTTCAGATTAAAAATTTATTCATGTCTTACCCACTTATCTTATTCACCCCAAAACACTATGAAGCCCCATGCGGCTGACATTATGCTAGTCAGACATGTGCTGATTGCTGGATGTGTATGAAGATGAAGAAAGCAGTTTCAGTCCTTTGAGGTATTCATAGGGTAGCAGTTTACGAAGTTATCTACTATAGCAAATTTTTTTTTAAAATTCCGTTTCAAGGCTGTTGCTCAGAACCAAGCATGTAGTTTGTCAAATAAATAGGACATAGAAGGTGTTAATGCAACAAATCAACTGCAGTCCTACATAACCCATGACATGTGCTGTTACTGAATCTAATCCTTATGTAGAATAATGTGTTTAAAGAAAATGCACTCAGAGATGCCACTCAGAATGCCAAGATCACTTCTCTGCAGTGGCAGAAAACTTGCCCTTGTTGTGCTCTCCTACCTTTTGAAGCATAAGAGCTAGAAACTCATCTCCAGGAGGCTAGTGGACGACCCACTGGGCAAGTTGGGGCTGAGCTGGGGCTCTTGACAGGAGCATCACACTCTGGATGGGGAGAGGTGTCCACTTCCTGTAAAGTCAGTTTTCTTTTCATAGATCAGGGGGTAGTCTCTTTGTTTCTTTTTCCATTGCCTCCAAAAAGAGCCAAATATTGGCACACCGATTCAACAGATGCCAATTTCATACAGTATTTGATCTGTTGAGGAAACGTCCTTTAAGATTGACCCTGCTAAATTTAGACAGAGCCGATTCAGTCTTCTCAGATTCCAGAAGCTCAAGATACTTATTAAAAACCTCTCAGTTGGAAATAAGACCGTAGATCTGTCAGCCTTTTGCTGAACCATTAAGCCATAGATACCACTTTTACTGAATAGGGTATAACTTCAGTTGTTGAGAAGGAGATTATTTGCAAGGGTACATATCACCATAGTAACTGGATTTTCAAGCAGGGCTGTTGAAATGGAACTTAAAAGTCACACAGAAACAGGTCTACCTTGCACTGGCTTCAAAGGATCGTGTGGGAGAGAGGCAGAGATTCATTCACAGATTACATGCCGTTTGATCTATGCTTGCTCAAAGGCACGGGGGAAAGAGATGGACAATATGCACGTTCATATCAGTGTGTTGCAAAATTAAGACAAAATATGTATTCCACCACTGAGCTGCTATAAGCAAACTATCTTATAAACTGCCTCTTTTCTCATAGCTTTGTGGCTTGAATTAACGAAACATTTATGAATGCTCACAACTAACATAAGACTTGATTCAACAATTTTAATTAGCATTCTAGAGCTTATTCACTTTAAAACAGCAAATGTTGATTTGACGGTGCCCTCTCATGAACTGTGTAGTCTTCGTAGAGGAGAAGGTATGCTTGATGCTATTGCAAAGTTACCAAACGTGTAATTGGAATTTATCAGGAAAGTTAATACCAAATTTTAGGACTAAGAGAAAATGTAGATTGTAAAATCATAAATCTTAAATGTGGGAGGGGCTCTGAGAGAGATCATTTGCATTGTCTCTAATTTTCAAGGGAAGAAGCAAAGCTCCACCATGATTAAGCAACCTGATGGAGGTCACACACCTAGTTGCACGTGGAATTGAGGCTAGAAGCCAAATACTCTGCCTTTTGAATCAGGAGATTAAGATAAACCTGATAAATTAAGGACTGAGAAGTTCTACATGAGTTGCTCACAATTTAAAGAAGAAAACAAAATGAAAACACAGGAGACAACTAGAACATAATTATAAAATGGCAAGGGCTTAGAATTAAGGGTGAAGTTGTTCCTGCTGAATTTCCTAATTTTTAAGTCGTATGACTTCTAAAAATATGGGTTGCAATTTATGAGATTATGTATTTTTAAAGCTAAACAATATAGAAAAGTATAAGGACATTACAATAGATACCTATGGACCAGTGAACAACTGAAAAGTGTTAGCTCTTTTTCATATTTACAAGTCATTTTTCCCTCCTTTCTTTTCTCTTGTTCTCACTTTCTTTTGTTCTTTTTCTTCCTAAATAAGAAGATTATATTACAAGATTAAGTTGATGTTCTTGTTTCTCACTCCCCATTTAATTTCCCTACCAGCTCAACTCCCAGGCAGTTGCTATTATGAATGCATTTTCTAGTAAGTATTTAGTGAGCCCCTATTATGCGTCAGGTGGAGTTCTAGATGCTTGACGTACATCGATTAAAAACATTTTGACCAAGAACATTTTACATTTTAGAGGAAGAACTGATATGTATCCATTTTGAATTTTTATGCCTATAAGTCTACATGCATTTGAATAACATGTTATTTCTATGTCTGTGTTCTTTTAAATGCATGCAATTTATATCACACTCTACATACTAATCTGAAACTGCAGCTTGCTTTTTCTGCTCCATGTTGCTTTTGAGATCTAGTCATGTTAATAGATATAGATCAAATTTATTTTTAGCTGCTTTAAAGTACTGATATTTTATTTATGCACTCCACTATTGAAAGTCATTTGAAATGTATCAGATTTTTACCACTGGAGTAACGCTTCCGTGACATCCTTATAAGTGCCTCCTATGCACATATGTAAGTCTCTTCAAGGTATTTACCTAGAGGTGGGTTTGCTAGGTCTCAGGGTAACTCCTTTTCAATTTCTAAATGCTGTTGAGTTATTTACTCTAGTGATCATACTGTTTGATACTCCCATCAGCAGTGATTTTTTTTTACTAGCAAGTATTTAGACCGTAGTCATATATTCGACATTGACATATGTCAGAATTCATGTTTTTGTTTTTTGCAAGAAGGAGAGTATTTGGGGTGAAGAACACTCTGAGGAATGTAAATCTAGAACCTCTACTGATTTATTAAGGAATGACTTAAGATCAACATTTTAGAAAGTGACTAAGAAAGTCATTTTTATATAATGAGACAGAAATCCTAACTCCCAATCTTAGTAAGTATGAAAAGCTGGATTCAGTCCTTCCCTATATATGTTAATTTAAGTGAAATAAAATAAAACAATCCTTTAAAGAAATAAAATGAGTTTACAGGTTAAGGATCGGGTGTTGTCACACTGAAGTTCTGGTTACGGCTGTGGTGCAGATTTGATCCCTCATCCCTATTCTGGGGGAAAAAAGAAGAAATACTAGAAATAATAATTTACCAGATAAGGGTACAAGTGTAAAGACATGTTAACTGAAAATTGCAAGAAAATCACCTGAAAATTGGATTCCAAATAATATTTTCCAAGCTGTGTTATAGGGCTGATTTCTATAGTTAAAACTATACTAGCATGAAAAAAAAAATTCTTCTAAATACTGGCAAGGAGCTGATGCTGAAAGTGAGTTTAAATACAAATTTAATTTTTTTTATAATGAGAACACTTTCTCCAATCAAGTAAGAACAATGATGTATTTAAGTTGAAATTATTTATAATTCAGAGGACATTATCTATACAGTTGCTGGTTATTAAGCTAAGAGTTTATCTGATAATAAAATTTGATAGATTTAAATGTTTACAAATTATAGCCTTTTAAATTCCAAAGTACTTTTATTTCATTTAAAAAACTTCTAAAATTGAACTAAGTTGATTAACAACATGTTAATTTCTGCTATACAGCAAAGTGATAAATATATGTGTCTGTGTATATGTGTGTGTGTGTGTGTATATATATACATATATATACACATATATACACATATATATACACATATATACACATATATATACACACACACACACACACACATTCGCTTTTTTATATTTTTTCCATTATGGTCATAGAATATTGCATACAGTTTCCTGTGCCATACAGTAGAACCTTATTGTTTATTCATTCTATGTATATTAGGTTGCATCTGCTGATCCTAAATTCCCAGTCCATCCTTCCTTCACCTCTTCTCCCCCTTAGCAACCACAAGTCTGTTTTCCATGTCTGTGAGTCCGTTTCTATTTCTCTGGAGCCTTTTTAACCAATCTAACAAATCCTTGAATCATATACTGATTTTAAAATTCATGGCAGAGATGAAAGTTTACTGAGAATTTTTTGAGTCTCAATGCCTCTCCTTCCTCCCTCAACAAATTTATTGAGGAATAGTTGGTAAATATAATCGATATATTTAAAAAGTAAAATGTGATGATTTGATATACATGTACATTGTGAAATAATTACCACACCTTTCCTTTTCCCATTTCGAAATCTTTGGACCAGAAGTCCCGCTGTGGGACAGTGGGTTGGACTGAAGCAGAGGAACTTCCATATTCCATGGTTGTGGCCATTGAAAAAAAATCCACAGACCTTGAGGGTTTATGGCCAAGAGTTTTTTCCATTAACATCTTGTTAGTGAAGTTTATGATGTTGTCTTGCAACATCCCTATGCTCAAGAAGATAAAAATTTCTCAGGGAAGGACTATGGTCAAATTTTGAACAAGAGGGAGATTAAATCCTAGAGAATATGTAAGAAGGGATTGGTGTTTTCCTAGATGGAAGGAAAGTAATCATTCTCTTGGACTCATAGGAATTTCATGTAAACAATGAATTTATGGTTCTTGAAGAACAGGACTCTGATACTTCTCAGCTATCTCACACAGACTCCCTACCCTCATGCAGCCTACTATGAGCATGTTCCTGGACCAGTCTTGGTAGAATAAGATCAGAGTTAATTACCTGGACATCTTAGATAGTAACCCTAAGAGCTCTAACCTAAGTTGTAGGGCTGATCGTCCATGTATCAGGTCAGAGAAGGATGGAGACAGCCCAATGTGTTTCGTATGAGTCCAGAGGGGTTTTGAACAATATCTGAATATTTCTCATACACCAGAGAGAAATACAGCAAAGCTGAGAAAGATCTTATAGACCGGAAGTAGCATTGAATTGCTTAGGAGAATAATGCAGCAACAAGTGTGCCTGCAATCTGTGATTGGAAACTTAATGAGAAATTAGATGTTCTCTAGATTCCCAAAACTGGAGACGATCCATGTACAAGGATAGAAGGAGGTGCTGGCATAAGTATATGTAAAACACATTGTGTGAACTCTCTCAAAACTGCTACCTAAAGGTAGAGGCTGCAAGGGAAATAAAAGCTGACTCAGAAAAAGTGTAAATTGAGAAAACTCTGATTTTTTTTTTTTTACTCAGAATTGACAAAGGTTAAATAGCTCTCATTAAATAGAGGTTCAAGACAGAAAGTAAGTGCAGTTATGGAAAATTAAATCAACATTATTTGCACATTTGAGTTCATAGCCTATGAAATCTCTCTTCATCCCAGATGAACTTAGTACTCTTGATAATATATATTTATATGACAGGACTAAGAAAGATAAAGGAGTTGAAAGCACTGATTATCTTTTGAAATGTAATCGATCTGAGCCTACTTGAAATTTTAATTTCTAATTCCTATAGGTTAAAGAGTAACATAAGCTAATATGAGTTATTACGTGTTTCTGAAGTCTAATAGAGAAAAGTTTTAAAATCATTTCAAATCAGTTTCAGTGAATGATATTTTTAGAAATGTGAAATTTTTATTGATTTTTGGGATGCTAAAAAATCCAATTCTCAAATATAAAAAATATCTCAGTTAAAAAACATCTCAAAACATGTAACTGCTAGTTTTGTAATGAACTTAAAATGACTATAAGTCCCCTTTTATGTTCACTTATTATTCACTTGCACAATTATGAAATAAGAAGAGGAGTATGTTTTCTATTAATTGTATTATCAATGTAAGTATAACAAATTGCCATGCTTACCTCTCTTTCTAAAACCACGTGTCCCTGATTTTGCTTATCTATTTGGGAGCTTGGTTTATATTATGATCACAATTTGGAAAATGCAATGGAGACTCTCAAAATTTTTAATTCAAAACAGTATTTACAGATATAATCAGGAAAAACACTGCTTTTCCCCCAGTTGTTCCTGTGGTTTAGTTTCTGAGGTGAATATTGTTAGTTACTTATATAGCATTCATTATCCATTTCTTTTTTTCCTAAGGAAATCCAAGTCTGCATGCTCGTTAAATCTATCAAACACAACACTTAGAAGTGATATTTTAAGAAAATTTCCCTGAAGACCTGAGGATTCCATAATCAGATTACACAAGAGAGTGCAAAATTTTAGAGTTCTATGAGAGAAATCGGGACTCCTAGAGTTCCTCACGCTACCCCTTCTCATCTTAGCAGTCCCTAAGACCAGATCCTTCTTAGGCCTGGGCCTGTGGCCTTATGACTATGGCCTATTAAACTCCCCAGACCTGATCTCTTTGAATTTGTCCTCTGTCCCTGGACTCCAGGACCCCATTCCTCCCTGTACTAGTTCTCTTCTCATCATATAGTTGTTGCCCGTTTTCTTCAATATCCCACTCCTTTCATAGGATGTGGCCAGGCCTCTATGTCACAGACAGAGGACATCCCCACTATTGAAGAATGAGGTCATAAAATGTCATACCATGAAATGGAAACAAAAAAGATTCTACCCAAATAGATGTGGCATTTTTGAATATTAACAATATTTCATTCCTAAATAAAGAACACGTGTTTAAGATATATACAATTTACAGTGAGTTTTGAAATTACAATGTTAGGAAGACTGTACCTGAAAACATAGGTTATTAGTTGGTAACATGGAGAAAGAAAAATTGAAAAATAGAACCTGGACTGTCTAACTTCAAAATTTTCTGACATCTGATATTATGGTTTTAATGCGCATTTTTAAAACTGCTTAGCTTGAAATAGCATTAGACAAAGATTAATAGTTAAGCTGTTCTATATTTATATAGATACAATTTTGGCATTATGGACTCTTTTTCAGTGATTTGATTTGTGGCTTGGTTTTGAGTGCTTTGTGCAATGGTGGGCATCAGTAATCTTTCCACAATGTATCTTCCATGAAAAGTAGTAAGTGAAAAACAACAACAACAAAAATACCCAAAAGTTAGCATCTTAGATAAATTCTAAGTACCAAAATTTAGGTTAAAAGAAACTTTCCTGAAATACATATCATTTACCTTTAACAGAGGAAAATACTTCAATCTTTGGGATTGATGGAAACAATCTAAATGTCCATTGACAGAGAAGTGGATAAAGAAGATGTGGTCCACGTATACAATGGAATATTACTCAGCCATAAAAATTAAATAATGCCATTTTCAGCAACATGCATGTACCTAGAGATCATCATTCTAAGCAAAGTAAGTCAGAAAGAGACAGAAAAATACCACATGATATCACTTACATGTGGCTTCTAAAATATGACACAAATGAACATATCTACAAAACAGAAACAGACTCATAAACAGAGAGCAGACTTGTGGTTGTCAAGGGGGAAGAAGGGACAAGGGAGGGATCAACTGGGAGTTTGGGATTAGCAGATGCAAATTATTGTATATAGAATGTATAAACAACAAAGTCCTAGTGTATAGTGCAGGGAATATATTCAATATCCTATGATAAACTGTCATGAGGAAGAATAAAAAAAATTGGGCATTGAAAAAAATAAAAGTAGTAAATGAGATTTTATATTTAGAGATCAGATTCTCCAGAGTTCAATAACTGAGAAGCCATTTTCCAGAGTCTGATCATCTCTTGGTCAAGTTATTCAACCCCTTTGACTTTCAGCACTCTGTCTATGAAATGTCTATTTAAAATACCATCTATTTTACTTATATCTTGCTGCCTTGGAAAACATTTCTAGAGGAGTGACTATAAAAAATAATAAAAATATAAACACTGAAAGAGAAATATATATTAGGGAATTCAAGAGTACACGTGGAAAATTAGTACCTGGAAAAGTAATAATATAGTCAGCTCCTAAGTATGAAAGGATAACACTATTGTATCTGTTTAAGGGCGTTAATAACAGTACCTGTTTATAGGGTTGCTGAGGGGATTGAATGACATGATCTGTGTCATATCTCTGGCACATCACAGGGTTTATCAAACATAAGTTTTCTTCCTGCTGGGAAGCTGAGGAAATGTGGGTTTGTAGTAGAACCTTGGACCTGTGGTGATGTCAAGACATGGAGCTTGCTGGGGTCTCTGCTTCACTGTAAGAATAAAAGGAGCGATGCATATATAGTAGCACAGTATACTGAATTTGCATAAGTATTTGCTTAATACATTTGAATGAGAAAGTGAAAAAAAAAGAACTGAGCAGAGCCAGCAGACATCAGGCTGTGTGACCTTTCAAGGGTAGACAGAATAGGCAAAATGGGAATAAGCAGTAGCAGATCAGTTTCCGTTTCATAGAAGACTTTTATCACACACTAAGTCACCAAATGTGGCATATCTCGCCTCAGGAAATTGTGACTATCTCACGCTAAGAGCTCATATACACATAAGCCAGGCATCCATTGGCTGGAAGGCCGGTGAAAGGATTCAAATAGTGGATGGCTAGATGAACTGTTAGAAATATCTCTCATGGTTCTGTAATTTTTCTGAAGAGAAACACGAAATAAAGCAAATTTTAAACAAGTGTGAATGTCAGGACTGAGCATGGATCAATAGAAAATAGGAATAGGTATTATAGCTTAAGTCTGTGCTGGTCCTAATATTTATCCTAGCCTGTCATTCTTCTACGGGAAACTCTCCACCATCCCACTGCTTTCACTGGCAATTTCCCCATTATCTTTGACTCTGTCCAATTACCATTCTCTCCTCAAATGATTCTGGCTGACAAATTCAGATGTTGTTTCTTCAGAACATGTCAGAAACTGTTTGTAGATTGCTTTCCTGGCTTCTAAGACTCTATTCCTTTCAGTAATTTTTGTCTTTTATACAAGCAAAATCCTCCCATCCCATTCAAAGCTTTACATCCTTTTCTGAAGTAGAGTTTTTACTTTTCTTCTTTCTCAGTTGCTTTCAAGAGCTTCCTTTGCAACCTCGGTGAACAAATCAGCCAATGCGTTTTTCTTGGTCTGTGTTCCAGTTTCTGTTTTGTTCTCTAAGTTTCTTGATTCATCACATCACTCCTTTCACCACTTCGAGATCACCTCTGGATTCTTTCCATTCTGAAGAAAGTAGATTTAACTCCGACAAAGCCACCCATTGCCTTTTGTTTCAAGTTTCTACTGAAAGCTTATTCTTATGATCCTCTTTTTTCCTTTAAATTCCGTAAGAGATAAAAGTCAGATAAGAAAATTCTAGAAGCAGAAACAATAATGAATAAGCTCTCACCTAAAAGATGTAAGGATGACCCCCTGAAGCTTGCTGCTGGAGTGGAATAAGGTTAGCCTACAGGAGGAAACAGCATCTCATTAATTGCCCCGACCACAGTTCTTTCACTTAGCGTGCTTTAAAATGAAGTTGGCATTTTATTATTGGTATTTTTGTATATGAAATTACGGAGCTCGTGAATTGGCTTTCTAATATCAACCTATAGAATATTTTATGTTTTTAATTTAAAAAAATTTTTTTTTCTAATCACACTGAATGTTCACCGTAAACCAGAGGACTGAGCAAAGCAAGTATTATGATTCCCATCGGTCAGGTTAGATCACTGATGTCTAAAAAAATTACAGGGATTACAGGATTTTATGAAAACTGCAAGATTACAGGCTGCCTCCATAACTCAAGTTCAAGTCTTCTGCCTCCTGGTCCAGTCAATGTTCCCTAAAATTTAAATATCACTTCATGTCAATTCAGGTAGACTATTTTATCTTTCAAAATCTATTCTCAGAATTCACTTCTCTGTCCAACATCTTTTAGTAAAAGCTCATCATTAGCTACCATTTGTGTAAATCTTAAATGAAAAAAAAACCCAAAAATCTCTAGATCTAGAGATGTTTAATTTGATTACAAGCAGATTTTTAAGTCATCTGCTTGTTTGAATGTAACTATATGACTGGCTACAACAAACATTCTATTAATAGAATCTGAGGAAGAGTTACTTCTTTTCAGTATTTCACATGCCGGCATTTGCTGAATACATTGAGGGGAGAATGAATTTTAGCTGACTAAATATTTAGCTTCTAGTATTTAGAAGTGGAAAAGAGTAGCTCCAATCATAATTCTTTTTTCTATTTTAATTTCCACCTGCCAGGGAAGCGTGTTTATTTATCACCTATCTCAGGCAAATAACCTATTACTTAAAGGATTTTTAACTTCTCAGAGCCTGATGACTAATAAATCACCTTAAAGTTATTGCAACATGAAAAATAAACATTCTTTATAACTCTGCAGTATTTTTAACTTAATACCAAGGTTTCTCCTTAATGAAATAACAACATTTTTATAGAAATAAGAGTAGTAAGTAAACTTTGAATGAAAATCAGAATGAGAAGTTTAGGTATTTTTTTATGCTGACTATTGAATTAAGAACTGCAAACACACACTTTCTTTGTGTGAAATAAATACGTAGTTTTTTAAAAGAAAAACTGAATATTATGGCACCCCTGGAAAAACAGAGCTTTGCCCTACTCTTGTAAGTAAAGAGTTTCTGAAAAATAACAGAATAAAATGTATTAAAAAAAGAAAACCAAAAAGCTTTTACTCCAGGCTATTATAATGAAGAAAAAGTGTTTCAAATGTGAACTAATGAAGTACAAAGTAATGAATATTTAATTTGTATAATTTACCAAAGTGCTTTTAGAAATCAGAGCTACATTCTTCATAAACATAATGTTCATTAGGCCTTAACTGTAGCTTGCATGCAATTACCATATCCTCCTGTACAACTTCAGCATCATATGGCATTGAATAAAACCCCTCTGAGACTATCTTGAGGGCAAAGAGAGAAAAAGAGAAAAAAAACTGTTATGGCTGTGAAATTTGAATAGCTAACCTTTGACAAGGAAAACCTAGAAGATGCATTCCAGGAGGGCGGCCAACCAGCACTCTCCTAGCAAACAGTGGATTCACCTGGGCTCTCTACCTTTTTGGCACAGTGTCTTGAAGGGTTAAATTAAACAAAATATCAAATTAGTTTGATGGCTCAGTAGGACGCATTATCATGTTCTTAAAGCTAAGAGGAGTGCTACTTAAAATCTGACTGATAACATATCAGATTAAGCAGAGCAGTTTTCCGTAGAAACAAACTTGCAATGTGATATGAATTTTAATATGACCACTAATGCAGCTTACATAGACTTCAGAGCCCAAGAACCTGCACTTTCCGTCTATTATTATAATGGAAGGTGATTGTTTTTCTCTTAAAGCACATCTCTCCCTTTCTATTCTTTTTTAAGGTTGGCAGCCAAATTGCCCCTGTTTGCAGAGGGTGAGGTAAATTTTTTTTAATTTTATTTGAGGAAAGTTTTTGAAATTGCTAAAGAAAATCAAACAGTATTAAAATATATTGTGTCCTAATATTTTTGAGATCTGGAAATCACTCTTACTAAAGTGAATTTAACAGAACAGATTTCATAACTTCGAAAACTCTCTTTCCCCTTTCCCTTTGCTTGGTTAAGGTTTGTTTTCATTATTCTAGGTCTACATAATTCAACATGCAAGCAGTAACTCAGGGCTGCTCTATGGTCAATCCAGCCTCATTTTGCTAATTTCAGTGCAAACCATCCAAAGAGAGAGTTGCAGAGCACTTTTACTTTTTAATGCCGCACTCACGGCATATGGAAGTTCCCAGGCTAAGGGTCAAATCGAAGCTACACCTGCTGGCCACAGTCACAACCATAGCAATGCAGGATCTGAGCCGTGTCTGCAGCCTACACCACAGCTCATGGCAATGCTTGATCCTTAACCCATCAATCGAGGCTAGGGATCGAACCTGCATCCTCATGGATACTAGTTTGGTTTGTTAACAGCCGAGCCACGAAGGCACTCCCGCAGAGCACTTTAAATGTAGCAGAGATGTCCTCTTCCTTAGAAAGTGGTGTATGTATGATTTATAATAAAAGGATAATAGAGTTGCAAAGAGTTTGGGGATAAAATGGAAGACCTGCATCTGAATTAATATCGAATTCATTAGTGTATAGGCCTGCCAAAGTTTTCCATTAACATATTTAGAGAAAAATAATTTTGACATATTTTGTATTTTATGAGCAAAAATATGCAACCTGCTGCATTTGGCATTTTGTCCTCCCATTCCTGAAAGAAAGCTAAATTGCCTTTGCCATGAGTCACTGTAATTGGATTTCAATTCCTCCAACAGCACTGCCGATTAGCTGAGATGCCCACCTGGATGCACTCCGTGACAGCTGGCAGGTATGGCCTGCAGGGACCTGTGCCTATTGGACTTAGATCCTATTCGAGTGAAGGGAGAATTCTCAGGAGAGTATTTTGGCCACTTTAAATTATCACTTAAGAAATCTATTGGCAAGGATCTTTCATTTAGCTTGTCATTTGGAGAAGCAGGAAAATGCGAGTTCATTTTAGAACAGGAATAAGCTCATAATTGAGATGGCCAGAGTGAATGCGTTATGAGACTAGGTCCTGGAGGAAGAGTTTGATAGGGCATTAGACCCTATGCAATAGGATTATGGAATTTTAGGGCCAGAAATTAAAAAGAAAAAAACTTTCATTTATCTTGATCTGAATAAGTGAATTGGAGGATAAAGACTACCTTTCTGATAATTTTGTAGGTCCCATAACATTTTATAGAACTGGAAGGAACCTTAAAGAATTTAAAGGTATTCAGTTTAAAGCACAGGTAGAACCTCTAGTTGAGGACACCCAGTAGTCAAATGACAACATGAGGCAAATGGAGAAATGAGACTTATGTGCCATTATATTGTGGGAATGAGTGAGACTGCCAAGAAACAGAGCAAGAAAAAGCCTGAAGGCAGAGAAAGGTAAGAGAGAGGGAGGGGTGATATTCATCGTGGCTAAATTGAGGGAAGTGGAGGCAATTCAAATAATATGGTCTCTCCGGAGTTTGGAATTGGTAGATGCAAACTATTACATTTAGAATAGATATGCAATGGGGTCCTACCGTACAGCACAGGGAACTATGCCTAGTCTTTTGGGACAGAACAAGACAGAAGACAGTAAGAGAAAAAGAATGTGTGTATGTGTTTGTGTGTGCGTTGTGCATGTGTGTGTGTGTGTGTGTGTGTGTGTGTGTGTGTGTGTGTTGACTGGTGCCAGGATCACTATGTTGTATAGCAGAAATTGACACAACACTGTAAATCAACTATACTCTAATTAAAACATAATAATAAAAAAATTAATGTGGTCCTTATTTTCTTAAGTAGGAGAAAACATGCCCATTTATTCAAAGTGAAGGAGATGCACACGGATTGGGAAATTCTACACAAGCGGAAAAAGCAGGAAAGCTGTTTAACAAATATTGCATAAAATTAGAGTCAGCTAGAGTTAAATAATTGCCCAGCAGTCTTGATAGGCCTGCAGTGGCTGTTGGGAAACATGGATTGGTTAGAATGGCAGCTGGCCATCATTGTGTAGCTACTTCTAACAATGCTTAGCTGTCAATTGTAAGAGAGGAGTGATATGATGATTAACATTACTTAGGGCTGAAAATGGCTATGATGGATATTTTCATGTTCAGAGTGACCTTAAAATATCAAATAGTAATGCTAGGGAACTAGGCAGGCATGAGCAGGTCCCGCCCCATCCTGGACTGAAGAATCATCGTTTCTTTCCCCGATCTTGAAAACATCACTGGGCTTTCCAAACCTTTAGCCCTGGTTGGCCCATACACCAAGACTTAAGAGGTGACCCAGAGCAAGTGAGGTTCATTATCCCATATTTATAATACACTAGCATTGAGGTTCCCCACCACCATTGTGGGTTTCACTTGGGTGCTTATCGGTAAGCACCTGTACAAAAGGAGTAAATTTATATAACCTAAAGCTGTCGATCACCTTGTCAATCGAATGACATGGCACAGGGAGTGGCTTTCCACTACTATGAAAAACCAACCTTACCCTCATTGTGGGACTGCTTCTGGTTTACAGACAACTTTGGGATTGCACTTTTGCTTGCTTTGCTTAATTAAACTCCTGCTGCTCGAAACTAACCTATGTCTCTTCGACTGAATTCTTTCTTTTGGGGACTGCGAACCGAGGAATTGCCATTCTGCCACTAACAGCAAGAATTGACATATATGTAGGATGCCCAGCATAAGAGGATTTACACAAAATCAAGCTGTCCTCATAAACAGTTCTGACATTCATTTCACTCACTGTCTTGTCAATTTTATGGTCTTGTACAGTATAACTACTCAACTAATGCTACCTGAAATAGCCATTTTGTGGGTTAATTTAAAAAATTTATTAAAGGATCATAAAAGAAAGTAGAGCATACAAACATCATTTTATTTTACCTTAGAACATATTTGTTCTCCAATGTGTTTAGTGGAGAACACAGATGAGTTTTTTGGGGGGAGGGCAAGATATAAATCTATTTGGTAGATGTTTTATCCCTTCTTTTATGTAAACCACACACATAATACATCATAATACATTATCTCTAATTTCTACACACTGGATCTGAGTTCAGAGTTCTTTTGGAATTTTCTAATTTTAAAATATATGCCACAACTATACTGTGATATTTCACTTTATGTGTCAGCTTAACTGGATCACAGAGTGCCCAGACTTTTGGCCAAGTGTTATTCTGGGTGTATCTGTTAGGGGGTTTCTAGATGAGATTAACATTTAAATTGGTAGACTGAGTAAAGCAGATGGCCTTCCCAGTGGGAGGTGGGCTTCATGCAATCAACTGATGACTTGACTAGAACAAAAAGCTGAGTAAAAGGGAGATCCTCCTGCCTGACTGAGATAGAACACTGGTATATTCTGGTCTCTGGTCTCCAACTGAAACATTGGCTCTTCTCGGGGCTTGAGTCTGCTGGCTTTCAGACTGTGTCTCCAGCTTGCCAACTGTAGATCCTGGGACTTCTCAGCTTTCATAATTGTGTGAGCCAATTCCTTATAATAAATATCTTTCTATATGTGTATGTATATATCAGCTCTTGGTTCCGTTTTTCCAGAGAACCCCGATGAATACAGATTCCTAATTTGTAAGCAATTACTCTTAATTATCCTGTCTTTCCAAAGCATTCACTCATAAAAATAATTTTCTTTCTTTTCACACTCACATTTTAGTAGTATCCATACTCTTTAATTAAACAGTGGAACTTCAATAACAGCTACATTGTCATCAGTTTGAGAATAAATTCAAGCTGTGCAAACAAGAGAATGTGGCAGATCCAGCGGAAGGAAACTGTTCTGGCTCTAAAGCGGGGTGGGGAGAGAGTAAACTCAATCATGAAGAAGCACACTACCTTGGAAATCAAGGTAAGGGTAACAGTCAATTGTAATCCATCCTCACATGTGTCTCAAGATTCTGGATCAACAACCTGTGCAGGGGTTTATGAGATCTTCCACTTCACTTTTGAAAAATCTGTCTTCCTTGTATAAAGGAAGACTGAGGATCCAAGGCTTTGGGGATTTAATAAAGTCATCATCTAGTACTGAAGTCTAATGCCAAGGATCTGTGATATTCCAGACCAGTTCAGGGTTTCATTTATTCCTTATTCAGGACAACTTACAGGAGCCCCAGTATATTCGCTCCATCCCACTGCCTCCATTTTTTTCTTTTTTATTTCTTTCTTTTTTTTTCTTTTTTTGGTTTTCCTTAGGGCCTGCAGGTGCAGCCCTAAGGAAAGCCAAAAAAAAAAAAAAAGAAATGAATGAAACCATTGGAGTTCCATTGTGGCTCAGCACGTTAAGGATGCAGCATTCCAACACTGTCATCAATGCGGCTGGGGTTGCTGCTGTGTCGTGGATTAAAGCCTTGGCAGGGAAACTTCAGCGTGCTGCCGTGGGTGTGGACAAAAAAAAAAAAGGAAAGAATGAAATAATTTTAAAGTTTGGTAAATAAGGTATCTATATCCTTGCCCTTGGGATCAGGCTGTATTTTTAGGGGATCAGTACCAGGAAGGAGGTAGGCAAATGTGGGAAGTCAGTAGAAGCTGCATTTTGGAAATCAGGAGTGCAAAGCAGGACCAAAAATGTACGATTGTTATATGGTCAATTACGTTGATTTCCTTTCTAGGACATTTACTTTGACCACCTAAACGACTCCCTTTCTAGTCTTTATCTCATAGGCTTAAAAAAAATGGTCAAAACCCCTTTAGGGAAATTTTTCAACCTCCACTGCCTGGATGTGACTTTAATTCCTACATGACCCTAGAAAACTATAAAACTGCACAGTGATGAGATTACCCTAACCTGCTACCCACTCATTTAACTCCAGTCTTGATGCTGCAACTCCTTGTTGCCTGTAACTTC
The DNA here is from genome assembly GCA_004024745.2 of Catagonus wagneri. Taxonomy (NCBI): domain Eukaryota; kingdom Metazoa; phylum Chordata; class Mammalia; order Artiodactyla; family Tayassuidae; genus Catagonus; species Catagonus wagneri. The sequence goes on from PVHT020000108.1 coordinate 3,420,145, forward strand.
TTGCCTTCCACATTATACTGTATGCCCTGGACACATTTGAACCGAAGAATACCCTTGAGGAACCAGGGCTCCCAAACCAAAATTTATCTTTTTAATTTAATTTATTTTAATTTAATTTAATTTAATTTAATTTTTGTCTTTTTAGGGCCACACCCATGGCATATGGGAGTTGCCAACCTAGGGGATCGAATCAGAGCTGAAGCTGACTGCCTGAACCACAGACACAGAAACGCCAGATCAGAGTCACATCTACAACCTACAATGCAGCTTCAGGCAACAGGGGATCCTTAACCCACTGATAGAGGCCAGGGATTGAACCCACATCCTCATGGATACTAGCTGCATTCTTAACCCACTGAGCCACAACAGGAACACCTCCAAAGCAAAATTTTGCAGCATACAGACCAAACTTCTTTGTTTGAAAAGACACTTTTGAGAGTCAGGATCTTGGGCCAGATTTACCACAACCAAATAAAGAGGAAGGAGACAAAAAGCTATATATACATTTTGAGAGTATATATATTCAAAGAAACATTATATACGTATCATCTGTATAATCTCTTTAAACTCCAACTTTCTGGTGCCAATATAAATGACAGATTTGGTTTACATTTCCCAACTTATAAAACAGGAGGGATAAAATATTTCTCTAACTGCTTTAAATCATAGCTAATGATAAGTAATTACAAGTAATCTCTCCAGATGAAAAACATCATTTAAGAACATAATTTTTTATGACTTAACTTTTTCATCACTCTAAAAAGGGTACAAACATATACTTTACATTATTGGGGGCAAATCATTTTCCTTAACTCTCACGGTTCGAAATGAACTTTGTTTCAAGCTGGTCTGAGAAAAGTTCAGCTATGACTGATAGCCTTGACTCTTACTATCTCTGGGTCACTTAGGAAATGGTAGCAATTAAAGCATAGCAGTACTTGCTCTGGGTCACAAAGCACTCTTGAAACTTTTGTCACTAATCAAATAACAAAATGAAGCTAAGCCATACTTTGGGGAGGCAATAAGTATATTATAGGGGTTAAGAACACAGGCTTTGGGGAGTTCCTACTGTGGCTCAGTAGGTTAAGAACCTGACATAGGGTCCCTGAGGATGCAGGTTAGATCCCTGGCTTCACTCAGTGGGCTAAGGATCCAGCATTGCCACAAGCTGTAGTGTAGGTCATAGATGCAGCTCAGATCTGTTGATGCTGTGGCTGTGGTGTAGGCCAGCAGCTACAGCTCGTATTCGACCCTTAGCTTGGGAACTTCCATATGCTGCAGGTGCAGCCTTTCTAGAAAACAAACAAACAGAAAAACACAGGCTTTGTTTTGTAGTCAAACAGACCACTATCAGAGGACATTGAATTATTTATTCCAAAATATTTGATCCCTACAGATCTTCTCTATGGACTCCGCCCATGGGGGATCTACAAAGTTCCTGTCACTCATGTTACTTCCTTGGTCAGTGGAATGTGAGCAGAAGTAAGCCATTTCATGGTCAACCACATGTATTCTTTTTCCTCTGCGTGAGGCCAACAATGTCCGAGACAAAGACTACTCTTTTAGCTAGGATCCCTGAATGAAGGAGGAGTGGAGCAGGGCCACTGTCTCCTTGTAATTAACGGTAACATAAATGAGAAATAAATTTAATGAATTTTGTTAGTGTACTCCACTGAGATTTGGGGATATTTTTACCATTATACTAGCCTATTCAGAATGATGTAGAAAATTGTCCTGGAAGTAGAATTCTCTGCTATTAAAAATGCCTGAAATATGTGAATTGTTTTGGGGCTGGGCAGAGAGTAGCAAAAAAAACCTGTCAGTGCAAGTAGGAAGCCACTCAATGCAGTTGAAAAAAATTAGCAGAACTGTTGCCCAGGGTTGCTTAGAATGCAGATAACATTTTTAATGAACTTGTGACTTTAGGTGATGAAGTGGGAAAACAGAATGTTTTTGGCATAAATTGGTCACTATTGGTTGTATTTGATAAGGTATTTGAAGGAAGAGATGAGCGCAGGAAAGACTCAACTGATTTTGCAAGAAGTAAAAAAGTAGTGGAGAGAATGCAGAAATTCTAGGAATTATGTTAAAAACTAAAAATGATACGACTGAGAAAAGCTTTGAACTACAAGGACTTATTAAAACCCCAATTCTTGGGAGCTCCTATTTTGGCTCAGCAGCTGAAAGACTTGATGTTGTCTCTGTGAAGAAGCAGTTCAATCCCTGGCCTCACTCAGTGGGTCAAAGATTCATTGCTGCTGTGGCTGTGGCTGTGGCATAGGCTGCAGCTCTGATTTGACCTGTGGCCCTGGAAATTTCATATGCTGCAGGTGTGGCCCTAAAAAGAAAGAAAGAAAAAATATCTAGGCAAAAACCAAATCAAGGGTATGGCTGCCATGTTCTTTGCTGAAATCTGAATCAAGGAGTCTGAACTCCAGGAAATTCATTCAAATGGTTAACGTGGCTCAGGGTAAAGAGTCTTCCAGACTATTCCACAGAAGCCCAAAAGGCTGTAATTATTAGTCATTAAAGAGGGGGCATATCCGGAAAAAAAAATCTGGTGGTGTACCTACTGGCATATGGAACTAACTGGAATTAAACAGATATGGAGCCAATCTTCTGCAGGTGAGAATCAGGCTGCCAGAGCTGCATCACCTCCAACAGAAGCAGTTTTCCAATGGGTTTTTGAGATATAACCAAGGAGGAAAAGGAAAACAAAGGCTCACCCAGAGGGCAGAGCCAAGAACATCAAGAAGTCTCCTGGAGAGGTACTTACAGGAATAGAAACAGTTAATAGAGGAATTTTCTCCACCTGTAGAGGGGCTTTTTCAACAATTTCCCAACATCCTTCAGAATTCTTCTTTTTTTTTTTTAGTACAGTTGATTTACAATGTTGTGCCAATATCTGCTGTAGAGAAAAGTGACCCAGTCTTATGTGTGTGTGTGGGTATTCTTTTTCTCATGTCACCCCCATCGTGTTCTATCCCAAGAGACTGGATATAGTTCCTTGTGCTATACATTAGCCCCTCATTGCCTATCCATTCCAAATGTAATAGTTTGCATCTACTAACCCCAAACTCCCTGTCCATCCCACTCCCTCCCCGCTCTCCCTTGGCAACAACAAGTTTGTTCTCCATGACTGTGAGTCTGTTTCTGTTCTGTGGATAGATTCATCTGTGCCCTATGTTAGATTCCACATGTAAGTGATATCACATAGTATTTGTCTTTCTCTTTTTGACTTACTTCACTTAATATGAGAATCTCTAGTTACATCCATGTTGCTGCAAATGGCATTATTTTTTCTTTTTTATGGCTGAGTAGTATTCCATTGTGTATTATGAGCCAAAGACTGCTGTGTGGTTTCCATTAGTCTTCTTTCCAAAAAGAAAAAAAATGTATTCCCATTATTCAATTTCTATCCATCAATTTATGCCAATGTTCAGTGATATCTGGTAAATGTGGTAGAATTTTCTCCAGTGTAAAAAGCCCCACTGTATAGCATTTGCCTATAACTATAGTGTAAATACTCCAATCACTACCAATTTTAATCTACTAAGATGATGTTTGCTAAATTCCTGAAAATTTAACAACTAACTCTTCTAAGGAGATATAAGCTAGCTCACCACTGGTGTCAGTATAAAGGAGACATTTAATTTGACTGATTGATTGATTGATTGATTGATTGATTGTTCATAGATCTCAACTACCACAAGAGTCATATCCAGAACTGATTTAAACTGTCACAAAATCCTAGACTTTCATTCAGGTCTTATGTGAAAATAAAATTTGGGGGTTGATTCTGGTAAAGTAAGAAACAAGTATTTGTAACCCGGAACACAGACTTTAGTAAAGTGTGATGGTGCCCAAACTGCATGCTGCCTCTCTACAGTCTCTTCTTACGGAGGGGTGATAATGTCTCCATCCCACTAATGTCAGATTTGCTCAGGTGGCTCGCTTCAGGCTGTGAGAGGAAAGGACATGACCTTCTGAGCAGAACCACACAGTCCCGGGGACTGAGGCCTTGACAGGTGGGATCCTGGAGAGAGCAGGGCAGGGAACGGATCCCCAACAGCCCTACCGCCAACAAAGAGTAAGCGGACCTTTGTATTTAAAACCCATGGAGGGTTTATGTATGTATGTATGTATGTATGTATGTATGTATTTGCAGCTGCGTCTGCAGCATACAGAATTTCTCCAGCTTGGGGTCAAATCAGAGCTGCAGCTGCAGGCCTACACCACAGTCACAGCGGCACCAGATCTGAGCCACGTCTGTGACCTATATGCAGCTTGAGGCAAGGCTGGATCTTTAACCCACTGAGCGAGGCCGGGGACTGAACCCTCATCCTCACAGAGACAACATCGGGTCCTTCACCCGCTGAGCCACAATGAGAACTCCTATTGCTTGTTTTAATCTTTTCTTTTTAACCACAGCATAGTCTGAGGATAGAGAGTTACTTAATAGCACTGTTAACAGCTTCTTCTGTAAGGAAGGGATAATGATATCTACCTCATTAGGGTTTTTGAGATGCTGGAAAAGTTTATATTTGAAATATCTGACACAGAGGAAACTGCTAATTCATATTTGTTGTGATCTCAGGATGAAGATGATGATGATGATGTCTTGTGACTGGATTTTCAGACTATGAAATGTGCTCGCATGAGAAATACACGGTGAAAAGCATTAATCTTCAGAAAAAACCCCAAGGGATCTTTCTGTTTAATGAAATAATTACCCATAAATGCCTCTAGATAATAAACATTTTATCACTATTAAATCCTGATGGAATCAAAAAGCCTATGCTGGAGCCCAATATTATCATTTAAAATCCAGGTGATCTTGGACAAGCAACTTGACCTTAATGAGCCTCTATCTCTTCTATTAAAAGATCAGGATAAAATCTGCTCCAGTCACTCTAGGGATCATTATCAAAGTGTATGAATTTTCTCTGCAAGCCCTGTTTAAACTGTCAAGTATTATAGTAATGCAAAAAGATTGTGAATAGGGAGTTCCCGTTGTGGCTCAGCGGTTAACAAACCCAGCTAGCATCCATAAGGACATGGGTTTGATCCCTGGCCTCACCCAGTGCATTAAGGATCCAGCGTTGCCATGAGCTGTGGTGTAGGTCGCAGATGTGGCTTGGATCCCATGTTGCTGTGCCATAGGTCAGCGGCTACAGCTTTGATTGGACCCCTAGCCTGGGAATATGCCACGAGTGCGGCCCTAAAAAGACCAAAAAAAAAAAATGATGAATACTTAATAACATACTTTCTACTTAGTTTTCCCTATTTATGTTCCACGTTAAAGACACACCCAAATCCTTCCTCTCCATTTCCTGCTTTTCTAAGGGAAAAGACTGAGTGTTTTGTTGACATGGCAGTTTATGCAAAGAAAAATGCCATTTGACTTGTGTTAGCTGAAATTATCATTCAAGTTCCCCTTCATCAGAACAACCTAAAGGACTACGTCCTCTGCCAGATCAACCCTAACAAGCTGAAGTTATGTTCTCACAGTGAGGAGGTGAGGCAGTTTCCTGTGTGCACCTTAAATAATTCAGTCCCAGAGTGGATATCTGGCTTATTTTTGTAAGATAATAGCAGCCTTCTAATGATGTAGGCTAGTAACCACTTCTGATGCTTTCCTGTGAACTTCTCTAGAGGTACAAGTGGTACAGGAAGTAGTATCACAGCCTCAGGGAAAATTCTTTTCAAATTGTGAACCAATTGTGTCAATGTATATCTGACTTTTAAGGAGCATGCAATTTCTTTGTTAGACTTAATATCATTCTATAGATTTCAATAGGATTTTTTTGAGGTCACATCCATGGCATGCAGAAGTTCCTCGATCAGGGATCAAACTGAGCCACAGAAGTGACAATGCTGAATCCTTAACCACTGGGACACCAGGAAATTCCTCAAGAGGTTTTCTTTTTTTTTATTAAAGAAAAATAGATTTTTGAGAAATAATCTTTGGGAGTTCCTGCTGTGGTTCAGTGGGTTAAGGACCTGATGCTGTCTCTGTGAGGATGCGGGTTTGATCAGTGGATTAAGGATCCAGAATTGTTGGAAGCTGTGGTACAGGTCAAATCTGTGACTCTGATCTTGTGTTGCCATGGCTGTGGTGTAGGCCTCAGCTGCAGTTCTGGTTCAGCCCATAGCCCAGAAACTTCCATATGCCACAGATGCAGCTGTAAAAAGAAAAAAAAAATCTTTGTATGAAATAAGCCTGGACTCAGATTGACTTGAGTTCAAATTCTGCCAGGACACTTACTGGCTATGTGATTTTGTGCTTCATCTCTCTGAACTTTCATCTCTGCATTTGTAGAGCAGGAATAATAATAAGATCGATCTTATAGCACTGTATGAGGATAAATGAGCAATACAAATGAAGTGTTTAACACATTCCTGGGCTCATAGTTAGAGTTCAATACAAATTCTGCTATACTATACTGAGTATTCATTTTCACTTATGCAAACTTAAGGGAGGTAGTTTTTTGGCCATTCCCATGGCATGTGAAATTCCAGGGGCAAGGATCACTTGTGCTAAGCCATGACCCAAGCCACAGCAGTGACAACGCTGGATCCTTAACCCACTGCACCACTAGGGAACTCCCAAGAAGGTATTTTTTTTTAGACTGTTATTGCTTATTTGCTTTCCTCACTCATTCTTCAAAATAACTATATTCCCCCTATTTATCATTATTGGTATTCACAGCCACTAACTGGCCTAAAATTTTATTTGAATAGGCAATATTCCAGGTTCAGTTGTCTCTATTCTTAACTGTGCAATGAAGAACAGAAACACATACTACTCTCTCACATCAAGAAGAATCTATAGAGAATGCACTAGAAAAATTTTCTTTCATTTTTGTAAATTGCCATTCCCTGTTTATGTATTCATTTTATAGGTTGATTCATCTTTATTGTTAATTAAACCCTTTAATTACCATCCAAATTGGAATTAAAGTAAAATGTCAAAGGCATTTACATTTCCAAACTAGATATTCCACAAGTACAATTAATCTCAGAGCATGAAAAAGAAAGAAAAGTCACATGAGTGTTGAAATCCTAGACCCAGAAGAAAAAAAAAAAAGGCAGCTGGTGAAATAAGCTATTTGTGTGGCAGCCAGCCTTCACCAGGACAGGAGGCAAAAAGCTCTACCTATGGAGAGACTGTTGGGGGTCCCCTGCTGAATGAATGAGGCGTGAGAAAATAAATAAGGCTGAAGAAAATAATGAAAATGAAGCCCTCCTCCTCACCTCATTTTCAGGCCAATTATAAATTCTCTTTAATCATAAGCTCCAATATTAGAAATTTCATCAGTTTATTTTTATCATGTGCTAGCATATTCTTGCTCCTTCCTGGGAATAAATGATCTGTTTTGGCCCAAGCCTTTTCATTTTGCAAAATTACTATTCCTTTTGCATCTCTCCTGCTGCTCCATATCACTACAGAATATTTGTTAAGTACAGGAAAAATTCATGTTTTCCCCCTGCTTGTCAGGTTTAATGTGGAAGAAGAATTAATGAAAATCATTTTTCATGCTTATTCAACAGAGACCATTAAAATGATATGAATGAAACGCTTTTTGCTTAAATTGAAACCTGCTCAAATGTTTCGGTAGAGAGATTTTTTTTTTTCACCAAGCAAAAGAAGTTGATCTCCTATTTGTTTAGATAACCATCTCTCAAATTTCCCCGGGAGCAAGTTGCTTGAGATGGTAAACTCAACATGTTGACTAGGTCCTTACAGCCCCATTAACCATCTGGACTGTGAAAAGAATTGGTCCAACCTGAGGTGAGGCACACCGACTCTGTGAAGCAGTCTATCACCCCCTGTCACTCACAGCCCAAACTGCCTCGGAATTGGCTTCTGGATGAAGGAGAAAGGCAGACCTACGAAGCAGAGTGAGGTGGGGTCCTGATACCTCTGGCGTCATCCCTCAGCGGTGTTCGGTTCATTCTTCTTTTCTTGGAGAACATTTCTCTGCGGTAGAACTCTGCTCAAATCCGTATTCTGAACTCCCTGAATCAGGCTGTGATCCAAACTAGTCGCTGCAGGCGGGGTTTACCGGGAGGAGCAGGGAGAGGCAGAGAAATGGGGAGCTGGCCTAGAGGTAGCTGAGCTTGTGTTTGAACACAAGTTTGTGTGCCCGAAGCACAGGGAGGCCAAACAAACCCAAATTCAGATATGTGTCACTTTGCTCTGCATATTCCCCCAGGAGGAACCAGGCCCTGCCCCTGCTGCAAGATTGTTTCTCAACTGCCTTTCCTTTTTTCTGCATTCCCTCACTCCACTAATGAGTAACCTTTGGTACTCAGGGAAGGTCTAGGAAGCTGATGCTAGGCACACGGAAAACTTCTGCCTCTGGGAAAGACTTTTGCACACAAAGAAAACTGAAACCATGTCATTCAGAGGTCAAGTGGGAATAAGTCTTGGCAAAGGAGGTGAGTGCAATGGGAGAACCAGGTGTCGATAACGGGTTTGGAACCTAAGGAGTGAGAGGCAAGTGCATTAGACTGGACAGTGGGAGGCAAAATCTACAGTGATTCACAAATCTCAAGAGCATCTATGGGAAAGGAGACAATTAAAATAATCAAGAATTTAATGGCAAGATCATGATCAATGTGAAATTTCTTAAAACCCAACTTTCTATTTCATGCACAACCCTGGACCCACTCAGCTGAGCATGGCTTGAGAAAAACCATACAAAACACACTGATGGGTTTAAATTTAAGTTCATGACCTTGAGAGATTCCTTGGAGAAGCCTGAAAGTAATATTCTATTATTTACTCACATACACTCTAGGTGACAAGTCTTTACCTCTTCTTTCTCCAAGCGGCCTTTATGACCTTCATTCCTTGGTGATAACTTTGATTCCTATTTCACTGAGAAAATGGAAGCAATCATCCCACGACATTCTCAATATCACCCCTTCCAACCCATCAGCATTTGTGCCCAGACACTTGGACTTCTTTAGCCTTCAGTAGATGAAACTACTGTTCTCCTCTCAGAAATCCACTTAAGACATCACCCCAGGTATTTCCCCTGCCCCTCCTGTATATTCCTCTGTCTCACTCTGTTGGATGTTTTTATCAGCATCCATCTATCCATGATGAATTTCTCCATATCCCTCTCCAATTCCAACTCCATTTTGTTTCTTCCAAAGAACTTTTGGCTTTGGTCTTTCCCATTACACAGAGTGGATCCAGTCGAGGTTAGCCATGACCTCCATGTTGCTAAATCCAATGGGTAATTATCAGTCCTTATCTAACTTGGTCTATCAGGATTTGAAGGTGTAAATAACTCCTTGCATCACCCTTTTCACCTGGTTTCTGGAACACTGCACACTCCTGATTTTTCTCCTAATTCATAGCTGTCCTTCTCAAGCTCCTTTGTCCTATTCATTTACCATACTTAGAGAAATATTGGAGTGCCCCAGAGCTCGGTCCTTGCAACTTTTGTATTCTCTATCTAAACTCACTCTTTAGGTCTCTTGTGTCACGTTGCTGTAAATGCTATCACCATACTCATGTTTCCTAAATTTATTCCTCTCTTGAACTCCGGATGCACATACCCAACTATCTAGTCAATATCTCAACTTGGATAGTCCATGGAAAATATGTTGTTATAAAAACAAACTCTTGGGAGTTCTTGTGGTGGCTCAGTGGGTTAAAAATCCACATAGTGTCCGTGAGGATGCAAGTTCAATCCCTGGCCTTGCTCAGTGGGTTAAGGATCCAGGGTGTGGTGTAGGTTGCAGATACAGCTTGGATCCGGTGTTGCTGTGGCTGTGGCTATGGCTTGGGCCGGCAGCTGTAGCTCCAGTTTGATCCAGGGAACTTCCATATGCCGCAGGTGCAGCCCTAAAATGAAAAAGGAAACAAAAACAAAACAAACCAGTAAACAAACAAAACACATAAAAAAAAAAACCAACAAAAAACCAAACTCTTGCTGTTGCCCCTTGAACATATCACTTTTTTTTTTTTTTTTAAAGGGGCAGCATATGGAAGTTCCCAGGCTAGGGTGAAAAACAGAGCTGTAGCTGTAGGCCTATGCCACAGCAACACAGGATCCATAGCTTTTGGCAACGTGGGCTCCTTAACCCACTGAGCAAGGCCAGGGATCAAAACTGCATCCTCACAGAAACTGTTTGGGTTTTTAACTTGCTGAGCCACAACAGGAACTCCAAACATATCACTTCTGAATTCTCCTCTAATCAATAAATAGCAACTGTATGATTTTAATTTTTTCTCTAAAATCCTGCATTCAAACCATCGTATTTCCAGTGTTTCAACCTTCAAAATATATTCAGAATCTGACTTCTGCTACTAACATGGTTCAAACAATTGTCATCTCCTTTCCTGGATAATTGCAATAATCCCTTACTGGCTTTACTGTTTCTACATTTGCCCCCAAAGGAAGACATTCCTCATGCTCACTGAAGTCCAGTTTTCCCTCCTTCCTTGGAGGACCATATTTCTTGGGGCTTTTGACTATTTCTTGGCAATGCAGTGTGAGAAGAAGCAAAAGTTCCCAGTGGACCTTCCAGTTTATTTTCTCTTTGGCCGTGAACAAGTTAGCTGAGCGTTGAAATAATAGAGCCACAAGTAGAGGCTGGATCACCGTGGATCCAGCTGAATCACCGTGGATCCAGCTGAATCGCCATATAGAGGACCACCTGAAGCATCACTGGGCTTACAACACTTCTCGGATGAATGTGAGTCAAATCACAGCTTTGTATTTCACTCAGAGTAGGAGCCCAATCCTAGCAGCCTACAAAACCCTATATGATTTTCAGCTTTAGCTCGCTGCTTATCTCCTCTTACTCTTCCCTTTGCTTACTCTATTCCTGCCACACTTCCTCTGGGTTAGCCTTAAGACACCACACACAATTTTGTCTCAGGGCCTTTGTTCTTATTGTTTCCTCTGGCTGCAATGTTCCCAAGATACCTGTATGCCTTGCTTCTTCATCTTCCTTGGGTCTATTCATAAATGATAACTTCTCAGAAAGGCCACAATTTATTTGAAATTGAAATAGCTTGGAACTCCTCAGTCCTTTCTGTGCCTTCATTTGCTTCTTAGTTTTGCTGTGTGGCCTATTACATATTTTACCCGTTTGTGTATTTATTGCTTGCCTTCCCCAATTAGAATGGTTGTGTCATCACGGCAGGGATATTTATCTTTTTTTTCCCCACTGATCTTTCATCAGTGCCTTGAACAGTGCCCGGTACATAGTAGGCAATCAACAAATGTTTGCCAAATGGATGAATAAAGGAATGAAACCTTGTTTTTCCAACTGCAACATCTGAAGATGGCAAAGGCTTACTTAAGTACTATGAATGGAATGTGTACAGCATAACAGCAAAAATTCACATCCTGGCTTACCTATAACGCAAACATAATGAACAATGGGAATTGGATCCCTCATATAGCTTAGATCCGAACCAAAGAGTGCAAATTGTAAATTCTTAACTCCTTACAATTAGGAGGCAGGAACCTAATTTTTTTGCTGTAATTGAATCTATTCATTTTTATAAAATACCTACAATGAAATCTGGGAAGGATATTACACAGCCCATTAGTATATAATAATCAATGAAGAAAATATATTGCACAGTAAATAGAGTAGGGAATGAGGCGGAGATTATGTGTGTGGTGTGTGTGTACGTAAGCGGGCAGTCAATAAGTGGGAATGAATGCCCCCTTCATGTTAAACCTATCACCCATTTGAAATTATTTGCTATTTACACAGTATTGTTTTCACATCCACAGTTTAATTGGGAAAGTTCAAGACTTTACTGTGAAAACTGACCAAAAATAATTCTTTGGGGTGAAACAAAATGCCAAAAATGCAAAGCTTTAGGATTTCCTACCGTGGCGCTGTGGGTTAAGAATCTGACTGCATCGGCTTGGGTCACTGAGGAGGCACCAGTTCAGTCCCCAGCCCCGGAACAGTGGGTTCAAGGACCAGGCATTGCTGCAGCCATGGCTCAAATTCAATCCCTGACCCCGGAACTTCCATTTGCCACAGTTGTGGCCATTTAAAAAAAAAAAAAATGCAAAGCTTTATTAAAGAAAGATTTTTCTTAAAAATATTTTTAATTGCAATTTCCTTAAAAATACTTGTCTGCTAAATGGTTTCTGTGGTATATGAACAGGCTGCCATAACTAGCCCCTGGGGAAGAACATTTTTCTTGGGTTTTGTTTGGATTCAGAACCTAAGCAGTAAGAATTTGCACTTGAGTTGCATGGAAAATAAGACCAGATAGCATAAGGGTCTTCAGCATACTAAATGAGACAGGATTTCTGCAAGATAGCAGCCCAGAATTTACTTCTGACCAGCACTGCCTTTATAGTCAAAGACCAATTTTCAGCTGAATTTTTCAGGTTATAAGGATTGTGAGATTGATATATGCCCTTGGGACCTTGTAAATACGAGCTATTTACCAACCAAAAAGACAATGCCTGTTTTTTTAGAATTAGTTATAAGACCATGTGGACGCTGTAGAAGGATGCTTGTGTTTGAGAACTTATTCTGCAATCAACAAAAATGACATCCCTTTTCCAAGTGGTTTTCTTTACCAAACAGGACACAGTGGCTATTCTTACTAATTCCTAGGTATTTGATGGGCTCCAAACAAGACAACAAATATTAAGGGCTACAAAATCCCTCTAGGAAAATCCAAAAGGATGATGTATGCTGTCACTTATAGCTGAAGATCCCCAGTAGACTTTCCTTCTAAGCTTAAGCAGAGGGAGTTCCTGTTGTGGCTCAGCAGGTTAGGAACCCAGCTGTATCCATGAGGATGCCGGTTGCATCCCTGGCCTTGCTCAGTGGATTAAGTATCTGGTGTTGCTGAAAGCTGCAGCATAGGTCACAGCTGTGGCTTGGATCTGGCATTGCTATGGCTGTGGTGTAGGCCCAGAACTGCAGCCCCAGTTTGATCCCTAGCGTGGGAACTTTGATATGCTACAGGTACAGCCCTAAAAAAAAAGAAAGAAAAAAGTAGATATAGAGGGAACATATCTCAACATAATAAAAGCTATTTATGACAAACCCACAGTCAATACAATACTCAGTGGAGAAAAGCTGAAAACCGTCCTACTAAAAAAAAAACGAAATAAACCTAAGCAGAATCTGGTTACCTTTACTACATGCACAATTAGTGAGGTGAGTCAGGAAGAAAGAGACTGTTTAGAATACATTTAGAGTATAGTATTCATTAGCATCCTTTGAACTCAGGACAGATAGAGTTTCCAAGAACAATGAAATCTTGTAGTTTACTTATGTAAACAAATGTGTCTTTTGATCTTTTGCCTCATTTCTTGGTGGCTGCTTGCTTGCTTGGTTCTTCGGAAGTGGTCATTCAGATACGTCTAAGTGCCCCAAATGGTTTCACACACAAACATTATCAGTTTTCTACATGGGAAGAAAATCTAAGGTAAGATCAGAATCAGAAAACACTGGCCCAGTGAGGAAGAACGTAAACTCCAAGACATCACATAAAATATTCGAGACAAGAGTGGCTGGAATTTAGAACATATATTCCACTGATTTTAGCATATAATCCAGATAATCAGCAGGAAGGTCCTCTGGTAAACTCTGGGTGAATTACATCTAGTCTCAGCAATTTATGTATTTTTTTAAGTTTTTAGAAAAAGTAAATAGAAGTGGCATTCCTAACAAAAAGAACGTTTAAAATTGATCTTTCCCCATTTCTCCTATTGGTTCTTCAACCTGTCCTAACTCTTCCTTTTACTTACTGTTTTTCCAGATCTATTATTTCCTGGCACGGAAAGCTTTTTTGCCTTTTCTAATGTATAAATGTCTGGCTTTTCTGGATTTCTTTCTTTATTTTATTTATTTTTTTTCTTTTTAAGGCCACGCCTGTGGCACATGGAAGTTTCCAGGCTAGGGGTTGAATTGGAGCTGCAGTTGCAGTCTATACCACAACCATGGTAACACCAAATCTGAGCTGCATCTGCAAACTATCTCACAGCTTTTGGCAACACTGAATCCTTAACCCACTGAGCGAGGCCAGGGATTGAACCCGCATCCTCATGGACATTATGTCAGGTTCTTAACCTGCTGAGCCACAACAGGAACTCGTGGATCTCTTTCTATTCCCCTCAAACTAATATGATGAAAGGCTCAGAGAACAGAGAGCTAAATTTACATATAAACTTCCAGGAGAGTAGAGGAAGCCCTTCTAGTCCCTGGACAAGGCCTTTCTACAACTGGAAGTCTATTAAAAAATATTTAGATCATTTTTTTATCCTTACCATGTTTGTAAGAGGTATGGAAACCTTGAGAATTTTTCATGGTGGTCCTCCCACATATCCTTTTTACCTGCAGCTGTTCTTCATGTGCAGTCTAATCTGGCATGTGATTTTCACCCCAGCCTGTACCTTCCCACCCATTGGGATAAACTTCATACTGCTGGCTGCTAATCCACAGGAGCAATCCTGCCTCACCCAGGAAGCCTTCTTGACCAACTATTCCCAAAGCTTTAGCTGACCTTTCCTCCTTAAGCCCTGTGCAAAGTTACACCCTCATTAGAATATTTTTTAATTAATTAATTAATTAATTAATTTTTAGAATATTCTTATAGAGTCTTCTCATGCCTGGCATTTTTGTAAAAGGCTTATGTTAATGGTACTTCAGTTGCTTTTCTTTCATACACTTATCTAAACACGGTGGGACACACGAAAGGGAATGTACCATTCCACGATGAGTATGGTGGGCTGAATAATGGCTCCCAAAGATATCAAGGTTCAAATACCTGGAACCTGTGACTATTACTTTATATAGCAAAAGAGACTTTGCAGGTGTGATTAGGTTAAGGATATTAAGATGTGGAAGTATCTTAGATTATATGGGTAAACCCGGTGTACTCATGAAGATCTTATAAGAGAGAGGCAGAGGGAGAATTCGCACAGAAGAGCAGAAGGCAGTATGATCAGGGAGATGGAGCCTGGAGGGGTGCAACAACGATCCAAGGAATGCTGGCCGTCACCCAAAGTGTGTAGAAGCCAGCAGCCTCTCTTCTAGAGCCTCTTAAGGGAGTGTGGCCCTGCTAACACCTGGAATTTGTCCCAGGAAAAATGATTCTGAACTTGTGACCTCCAGAGCTCTAAGGAAATGAATGCTGTGTTAAGCTACCAAGATTATGGGAATTTGTTGCAGCCATAAGAAAACCGATTTGGGAGTTCCCGTCGTGGCTCAGTGGTTAACGAATCTGACTAGGAGCCATGAGGTTGTGGGTTCGATCCCTGGCCTTGCTCAGTGGGTTAAGGATCCGGCGTTGCCGTGAGCTGTGGTGAAGGTTGCAGACACAGCTCGGATCCCGCGTTGCTGTGGCTGTGGCGTAGGCTGGCGGCTACAGCCCCTGTTAGACCTCTAGCCTGGGAATCTCCATACGCTGCAAGTGCAGCTCTAGAAAAGACTAAAAGACCAAAAAAAAAATAATAAAACTGATGTGTAGATAGTCCTATTAAGTGGCAAACCAAAAATTTTGGAGATTGACTATAAAACCAACTGTGCATAGATGGGGCCATTATCCCGTAATTTCACTTCCATTTCCTTCTAGATTTGTTCATGTATATTTATTTATTTGTCATCTAAAAGAAGAATAAAATACTGTTTTTTGTGTATTTCATATAATATAATCTAGAAAAAGTGTTCGACACATCAAATGCCCAGGCACGTTACAAAAAGAAAGTGGTAGATTATGCTACAAATTTCCAATATCCATCCCCTTGAGGTCAAGCAGAACCACATGACTTGCTTTAACTAACGAAACATGACAGGAGGTCTCATGTGTCCCTTCCACGTGGAAGCTTTAAGAACCAGTGTGTTGGGCCGTGTCTTTACTGGCCTAGCTTCAGGACTGAAGAAAGAGCTCACAGTTAGCAACAGAGACATTAATGGCTTAATAGATGGGGGGAGCTTAAGCAAGGTCCTGGAGCAACCCTCCACTGGTGTGCTCTGGACTGTGGGCAGGATATGGTGGCAGTCTTTGCTCCTGGGAGGGTGGAGGAGGGGAGATTGCCAGTTATAGGGGGATTATGTCAGGTTGGCTCACTAGTTACCAGGGAAACCAGCAGAGGGGCACACCCCTCACCACCCCAAGAACAATCACTACTTGGGGCAGGGCAAGTCTGCAGGAAGACCAGTCATGTGTGTAGGGTCAAGGAGAAGCAGCGCCAGTGGGGAGGGGATGTACAGAGAGCAAGGGAATAGCCATCTTGGATGGCTTGATCAGACACACTGTTGGCTTCCTCCTTCCCTTTTCCTTTTGAAGCACTTACCAGCAGTGCTGTGTGTCCCCGAGTAAGGCTGATTACAAGGAAGAGACTCAGTAACTGCTGTGGGCATGGAGTGTGAGCGGGAAACACAAAGAATGATCACTTTGGTGATTTAAGTACAATTTAGGCCATCTCAACTGATACGCAGAAATAATTTTTCTTGGCCTCGAATCCACCCCCAGTTTTTAATTCTAGACACACTTAAGCATTCATCTATATTAGGTAGAAAGTCTTGTCCAGCATCTCTCAAAACATCCTTTTCTAGCCATGATCATTGCCAACATTTGTGTTCAGCAACTTCTCATTTCACCCCTGAACCACAGTTAAAGTGTATCTCTACATTTAGACCCTTCTCTGTAGAGTGTCTCCTGATAACAGTGGCCAGATCACTCTTCAGAAAATGCTGTCTACATCACACACCTCCCTATGGAAAAACTACAGTGGATTGAATGTTTGTTCCCCTCCAAATTCATGTGCTGAACCACACCCTCCCCTTCACAATGTCATGGTATTAGGAGGTGGAGCCTTTGGGAGGCAGTCAGGATTAGAAAAGGGCATGAGGGTGAAACCTACATAAATGGGATTAATGCTCTTGAAGAGTCATAAGAGAGCTTTCTTTCTCCCTGCTCTCAGCTGCGTGAGGATGCTGGCAGTCTGCAACCCAGAAGAGTTCTCAGCAGAATCAAACCATGCTGGCATCCTGATCTGGACTTCCAGCCTCCAGAACTGTAAGAAATAAATTTATGTTGCTTATAAACCAGCATATGATACTTTGTTATAGAAGCTTGAACTGACTAAGGCAGCTCCCCACTTCCTATAAATTAAATGTTTTATCTTTATCTCTCTTACAATGTAGTCATAGATTTCTATTCTAATTTTGTCATCTTTTATGTCATATGGTTTTCTCTCCACACCAGCCAGGCAAGTCTCCTCCCTCTCCATGAAATGTGTCACACACTTTTAGTTTTCAGTTCTGCCTTTAGAATGATACTTTTATTTTACTTTTTAATTAAATTATATTTTATTTTTTATTATTTGGCTACCCCTTGGAATATGGAGCTCCTGGGCCAGTGATCAGATCTGAGCCACAGTTGCAACCTGTGCTGCAGCTGCAGCAACGCTGGATCTTTTAACCCACTCTGTTCAGCCAGGGATCGAACCTACATCCTGGAGCTGCAGAGACCAGCTGATCCCGTCACACCACAGCAGGAACTCCTGGAATGATACTTTTTAATTTTCTTGTATTTAATTCTAATAGTTGAAGTTTATATGAAGTATTAGGTAAAGATTTTCTAGTTAAACAGTTAATGTCTTTGCCTGGGTGAGAAAGAAAAGAGCTGGTCTGCAGATCAACCCTTTCCAGACTTAAAGCAATCTATCAGCCTGATGTGCGATGGCCCTCTCATTTTGTGTAATCACAGTGCATGTATATGATTTATCAGAGCTGCCACAAATTATTGCTATGCTTAATTTATTCAGAATCTAGTTCTCTATTTATGTATCTAAATGACAAATACTAAACACAGGGAAGGAAAAAAAATCTGTGTTCAATAAATTGAAACATGATTTGTTATATACCTCATAAAGTTTACTGGCCTTTAGCTAAAGAGTCTATTTTGATTGAATAAAGGGTTTATTATAACCAACACCATTTCAGCATTATCTTCCCTTTGAAATATTGCAGTTAAATTTTTCAGTCCAAGCAATTACTTATTTGTAAAAAAAATTGACTACCTTTGAGGCTTGAATTAAAGATGATAAAAATTAGCCATCTAAAACCATTTCAATTTTATGAAAAATAAAACTGAGTGCAATGTTTCAGCTTGAAAGCTCAGATGATCTTTAGGGGAAATTAGTGATGTTGCTAATGGTAGTTCCAATTTCATAAGGCACTAGAAGGAAGCAATCAAAGAGGTGAAAACAAGATAAATAATCCTTAAAATGGAACAATTAAATAAAGATCAGTTGTGACAAAAATCATGACAATGTTCCTAGACTTTAAAAGGCCATGTCTTTCTTTTTGTTAATTAGAGATAATCTACATTTTATAATATGTAACTATTTACCAGGCAATGGTATGTTTTCTTGCCATCGGATGTATTTCCAGATGGACTTGTGTTCAACAGGGGAGGTGGCTAAGGTGATAATTTCTCATTTCCCTAGGTATAACTTTGATAATCTCCAGGCCCTCCATCATTTTCTTCTTCAAAATTAAACTACATATATAAACCATGTGCGTCAGAACTCAAACTAGTGCAATATATTTTTTCATTTGGTACAGATATTAAAATACCTGCTTATTTACACACACAGCCAAGTGTAAATAAGAAATGAAAAAATGTCATATAAGATTCTCTCAGGCAAGTATATTTACCTTCATAACACTTCTGCCTGCATTTCTAACTTCATGAAATGAACACTGTATACTGTGGGCCTGACAGATGTTGAATGTGCTGTTGTTACCTCATTTACATATGCAGATGAAAATGTTTCACTTTGTTTTGCACTAGCTTGATCTCAATTTTGATGATCGCAAAATCTGTTTTTATTAGGTTTACAAGGAAAAAATAGTCAATTATTTCATAAAGAAATTCATCCACATAATGTGCATCTATTCATACACAGAATAAATTTTAAATGTATATATTACTTTATTCTGTCCCATTATAGTCAGAGTGATAATATTAGAGTGCTCTTGATTCATATTGCTTTAAAATTCATGCAAATGGGCATAAATACTAGTTTGCCCTTTTGTTTAGCATTTTCATGCATATTTATTCCCACATAAGTAAATATTTCTCACTTTTGAATTCCCTTTTTTCTTTCTGAGAAAGTAACAGGCCCAGATATCAAACTGAAAGCAAAATAAATTTCTAGACTCTGCCACATTTACTTTATTGAGATAAATAAAGTGCTGAATTCTAGTATAACCTTCTTTCCCCAGGATAGGACATCTAGGAGAGAGACAATAAGGGCTTCACTTACAGAACTTGACTCCAGGAGACCTTCGGTTTATTCCTAGGGTCTAGCTCCCTGGTACCACTCTCATCCCTGCCCCAGGGATTCCCTCACTGGCTGCGTCCCTCCTATGCGGTCTTTAGGACACTCAGTCTGGACACTTTCATTCCTGTTCTTCAGTCATGACATCCAGGTGTTTCATTTGGGGTAGACCCCCCCCATTCTTTTTTTTTCTATTAGAATTTTTTATTAGAATCATGTCCATTCATATTTTGTTGTTATTAGAGTATAGTTAATTTACAGTGTTGTTTTGCTGTATAGCATAGTGACCCAGTCATATATATATATACACACACACACATACATATATCTGTGTATATATATACACATATATGTATATACAAATATACGTTATATATATTCTTTCTCATATTATCTTCCATCATGTTCTATTCCAAGTGATTGGATATAGTTTCCTGTGCTAACAGTAGGACCTCATTGCTTATCCATTCTAAATGCAATAGTTTGCAACTACCAAATTTTGTAGGTAGAAGGGAAATTTTTTTAAGTCTCTTTCAAGCAGTCTTTGATTGTCTGGTCTTTTTGAAACCTCAGAAGGTACTCACTGCTCCAGCTTTTGAGTCTCTTTTGAAGAACATATCCTAAATCCCCTCAAGAAGCAGGCCAGACTGCAGCGAGAATGAATTATATCACAGTCTTTGCCTTCTCAAGAGCAGCTCAAGTCTAGACATACATTTTCTCGCTGAGAGAGAGCTTCCTAGCTTCTAGGTAAGGTACTTTCTTTTTCTGTCTAGGGAGTTCTTTTATCTGTCTTTGTTATTTTGAAAGTCTGAATTTCAATTATTTTGAAAGTCTCTATCTCTCTCGCTTTTTAATTTTTTTTATTTTTAATTTTTTTGGCCATGCCCCCCGCATGCAGAAGTTCCTGGGTCAGGATTCAAACCTGTGCCACAGCAATGACAATACTGGATCCTTAACCTATGGAGCCACACTGGGATATTGCTTAACCAAGTTTAATGAAGGTTGAATGGTATTTTAGGTCATTGAGATTTGTGGAGAAGATGTGCTAAAGTAGGAATATATATGTATGGAAAACAAAGAATAACTTTTTAAATTTTTTACTTATTAAAAAAAATTTTTGAAATTCCTGTGGTGGCTCAGTGGTAACAAACCCGATTAGTATACATGAGAAGGCAGGTTTAGTCCTTCAGTGGGTTAAGGATCCAGCATTGCTGTGATTTTTGGTGTAGGTCACAGACCCAGTTTGGATCCCACATTGCTGTGGTAGTGGAGTAGGCTGGCAGCTACAGCTATGATTCAACCTCTGGCCTGGGAACTTCCATATGCCATGGCTGCAGCCTTAAAAAGATAAAAAAAAAAAAATTATTAGAGTTGATTTACAATGTTGTGTCAATTGAAACACAGAATGACTTGAATTTGGAATGGATGGAAGCTTTGTGTAGTGGGAAACACTGAAAATATAGGCAGGAGATAGATAGATAGATAGATAGATAGATAGATAGATAGATAGGGATAGATAGATAGATAGGAGGCCTCACATTCCAAGCATTTAGATTCTTGGACCAAGCTGTGTTCCAGTTAAACTGTGGTCCAGTCCCACAAGATCTTAATAATGATCCTCACAAAATCATTCCAGAGTTAAAATGTCTAAAAGCACTCTATTACCCTTTTAGAAAGACACAGTGCATTTTAGCACAGTAAAAGTTCTGAGAAGTGCTGTAATAAAAAAATTTCTTCCACCCAGAATTTCTCAGAGTTGTTTGACCTTGGGACACCCCTCACACTTTTTTCACAGAATGCTTTTTGCCTTTAGCAAAACTTTTGTCCTAGGGAACAAAGCTGCTTTAGGCTTGATAGGGATTTCACAGGAATTTGAGGAAGGAACTAGTCCCCTATATAAAAGCAGGTCTACCGAGTGGGAAAACTGCATGATCCTGGAACCATCTGAACTTAGCAGCATTTTTTTTTCTTTTTTCTTTTTAATGGCCACACCTGTGGCATATGGAAGTTCCCAAACTAGGAGTCAAATCTGAGTTGTAGCTGCCAGCCTCCCCCACAGCCACAGCAACACTGGATTCAAGCCACATCTGTGACCTACATTGCAGCTTGGGGCAATGCTGGATCCTTATCCTGCTAAGGGAGGCCAGGGATGGAACCAGCATCCTCACAGAGACAACGCTAGTCCCTGACCCACAGAACCACAACAGGAACTCCTTTTTTTTTTTTTAATATTTTCTTTGTAGAAATTGAGACCATAAATATCAATGAATCAAGATGTATTTATGACAAAATTTTCATGTGCAAAGCAATGGATCTAGGTGCTACATGGAATACACGTACACATAATCAGTTACTACCCATGATAAACTTATAAGCCTGTGAGACTTGTAAGATATTTTCATAAGTATATGAAAATATAATATGAAGAGGAATATGATGTGTGACAATAAAGTTACTGCTAAGTGTTGTGGGCTGAAGATGTGGCAGAAGAGATGCACTTTCTCAAGAACAGCATTTGGAATGAGAACATGGCTCAGGAAGGAACCAGGAGATTCCCCGGTGGAAAAGGAGCAAGTGAAGAAGCAATCTGGTTCTGAGCACAAATGTGGAAAACTAGCAATCTAAACCTCATGCTTCAAAGCTTTGTGTTTGACGTTCACAGTGCTGCTGACATTTAAACATTTGGAGATTTACCTAAAACCTGGCTTTCTAGCATCTGTTGCAAATAATAAGATTTAGGAATAATAACCTGGAGCTGGGTAGAAACTTCTTTCAATAGAATATATAGGCTCTAGTTTTCCACAGTCTCACTATAACCCATTGTCCTGGGACAGTGTCTGGAGCTATTTATCACCTAGGCAACAGCTGCTTTTTTTTCAAGTATAGGTAAAAGGAAAGTAAAAATTTTCTTGTATCCATGTTTCTAAAAAAGGGGGAAAAAAGAGGAATTCCCTAATGGTGACAGCGTGTTCAGGACATGGTGTTTTCACTGCAGTGGCTTGGGTTGCTGCTGGGACATAGATTCCATCCTGACCCAGGAACTTCCACATGCTGTGGGACTGGCCAAAAGAAAAAAAAAAGGGGGGAGGAAAGAAAGAGAATATGCAGGCCACAAATTTCAAGAACAATGAGCAAGATAACATTAGTTGCAGGAGATAAGAATACCGTAACATGTTTGATGTATATACAAATGTGTCTGTTTCAAAAGAATGTGACATGAGTCCAGTTCAGTCATTTATGTCAGCTACTTGGCCCCCATGGGTGTGGGCACTATGACTCCTGCTGTAAGAGAACAAGGGAAGTGCTCTCAGGAAGTCAAAAGGAGGAGAGGGTTTCAAAACACAAGGATCATTCTAGAAAGATCTAGTGGGTTAAGAGAAATGAAAAACAGCCGTTGGACCTGAATATTTGGAGGCCATAGGGCAACCTAATGGTAGAAGTTCCAGTGGAGTATGAGGTGGAGCCAATGACTGATTAAGATGAAAAAATAGATGAAGGAACGAGAACCCATGAGAAGTGCTTAGCACAGGGATTCAGTGGAAAGTTTTGTTTTGTTTTGTTTTGTTTTGGTTGTTTGTTTCAAATGTAAGAGGCCTGCAGGAGTTTTCAGGCCACAACTCCTCTTCCTCTGGGGCATTCCCTCCAAGGTATCATACAAAGATTTATGGTAGAAGAAGTATTATTTTCATTAACCTGAGAGAACATTCCACGCCTCTTAATGCAGGGCTTAAATAAAAACTGCACAATCGAATACAGTTTAGGTCTAACACAAAATTGGGACTTTCTGCTTCTTTCTCCTTGTGTTTATACCTTTAATACAGTTCAGATTAGGGTGGGAATTTACCATTGCATTATAAGAAAAAGTGAATCTGAAGTTTACCCACTATTGCAAATGTCCAAGGAACAAAATAGCAAGAGAGTAAAAATTTGCCCCAATGACGGGCAGCTTGGTCTGTGGTTGGGAATTGCCTATGCCAGGCTGTCTGTGAGAGTTCAGAGAGGAGATGACCTGTACTTCTAAAGAGAAGACAAAAGGAGTTCTCATACCAGTCACTGGAGCTAAAATGGGGAAAGGAAGCAGGAACAGGATAGGAGAATACTCAAACTCTAGTCTTTAGTACCATCATTTTATTTGCTAGTAAAACAAGGCCAGTGAATATCTGGACCTGGGCACAAGGCTGTGCCCCACAAAAATAAATTGTATTCAATGTACACGATCCTCCCTGGCCCTCATGACTGTTCAGAATCACCAGTATGGCCTTATCAAGAGACAGCATACTAAGAGAATAAGCCAGTTGCATAAAGACAAGTGTGTCATGATCCCACTTATATGAGTTATTTAAAATAGCCAAATTCATGGAAGCAAAGATAGGTGAAATGATGGTTTCCAGGAGCTGGCAGAAGAGAAAGATAGGGAGTAATTAACCGATGAGCATAAAGTTTCAATTAAACGTGATGAATAAGCTCTTGAGAACTCCTGGATGACATTGTGCAGCACAATGTATTGTACACTTAAAAATTTAAGACAGCAGATCTTACATTAAGTGTTCCTTCCACAAGAAAATAAAATAAAACTTAAAATAAAATAAGACAGTAAAAAGACAGCTTAGTGTAGTGGCATAAGTGAAGCTTCCAAAGCAACTGACTGCGGTTCTACTATCTGTAGGCTGTGCGAATTTGCCAAGCATTTTGATGTCTCATAACCACTTTACATCTATATTGGAAGGCAGTTATGAGGGCTGATGGACAATATATGTAAAGTATTAAATATATAATCTAGCCGTGTGCACACATGTTGATATGTTATTTTATAAACCTAAAGAGTGGTATTTCCCAAACTGTATTATATTGAAATCACTTTTGATAAACTTATCTGAGAAAAAACATTTCTTTACTGGGAAAACAATGTATTTCACTGGGGGAAGAAACTGAGGTTGAGAAGGACTAAACAACTTAATCAGAGCCCATAATTAATAAATAGCAGTCCTGGAAATTGTCACTAGGGTTGGGGTCAGGAAATTACCATATGGTGGCCAAATCCAGCCATCTGTCTGTTTTATAAATAAAGTCTTACTGGAACACATGCCATTTGTTATAATTGTCTGTGGCTGATTCTCTGCTTCAATGGCACAGTGGAGCAGTTGCTACAGAGACAGAATGGCCTGCAAAGTATAAAATATTACTCTCTACAAGTTCCCACTGTGGCTCAGTGGTAACAAACCTTGACTAGTATCCATGAGGATATGGGTTCAATCCCTGGCCTTGCTCA
The DNA here is from genome assembly GCA_004024745.2 of Catagonus wagneri. Classification (NCBI taxonomy): domain Eukaryota; kingdom Metazoa; phylum Chordata; class Mammalia; order Artiodactyla; family Tayassuidae; genus Catagonus; species Catagonus wagneri. The sequence continues at coordinate 3,444,724 of PVHT020000108.1, forward strand.
GTGGGTTAAGGATCTGGTGTTGCTGTGATCTGCAACATAAACTGAAGATGTGGCATGAATATGGCATTGCTGTGGCTATAGCATAGACTGGCAGCTGCAGCTCTAATCTGACCTCAAGCCTGGGAACTTCCATGTGCCATGGGTGCAGCCCTAAAAAGCCAAAAGAAAGAAAAATTACTCTGTAATCTTCTAAGAGAAAGCTTGCCAACACCTGGTCTAGAGCAGACTAGAGCAGGAATGAACTATAGTGAGCAGACAATGGCATAAGCCCTATCACTGACACTTTTTTGAGGAGATTTCAAATAATTCATCTGATTGGGATAGAGTAGAATAGTTACACAGGTGGTTGTAGATGTCCCAGTAGGAAACCATAGATAGAGAGGGAAACCTTAGGAACTTTGGGAGACCACTGTAAGTTAATAATCACTCAAGAAATGAAGCAGGCTTGCTTGACTGTGAAACCATAAATAAAAGCACAAGATATGCCTCAGGTCATTAAGTGAAAGACAAAATGAGTCCTGCAATCAAATTTAGCAAGATAATGATCCTTAGGACCAAAGACAGGAGTTTAAGGGAAAGATGACATTCCAAAGTAGGAGACCCTCATTATATGGAAACCTAAATGATTCAACATATTTTAGCCTGTGTTACCACCCTTCTGCTGATTTGAATAAGCACCATGACAGTCCTAGTTTGACCTCATAGGGTCAAATACTTGCTTATGTGGTAGCGAGGAGGAGCTAATGATATAAGCTTGCTGTCTACTTGAAGAGTGAGGAAGAAGGTGATCTGGTCCCACTCACGGCTTTCCTTGGATTATAACAATGTAGTCCAGCTAATCCTCAGGGCAGAGCCTCCTTGCCTGCCCTTTTGTATCCCCCACAAGCATCCTATCCTAATAAATTGATTTCTCACCTATCACTTTGTCTCTCGCTGAATTCCTTCTGCGCTTAGACACAGAACCTGAGCCTCAGTAAGTCCAGACACCAGGTGAATCATTCTAATTTTAAAAACATGGATTCAAGTCCCAATTTGAGTTTAGGGTGGACTCCAGTCAGAGGTATTTCTGTTTCACAACTATGCTCCATCTCAGCTTCTTATGTGAGAAGCCCCAATCTTCCATTTCCACTTGATTAACCACTCTGGTGCATTTTTAGATGCTTATTTGTATGCTTAGCAGGTATCTGAGTATTATATCCTTAGGAGAAAAGTTTACACTCAATTGAAGTGATTATGAAATTCATTTTCAGTTCCTGCTTTACCATTCACTTCTACAAGTATTTTACTGCTGGCTTATTTCTTTAAAGTCCCATGGGTACCACAAGTGTGTTGAAGATGCTTCTGAGCATGGCCATTCCTCATCCTGAGACCCTGTGCAGACTGAGCCACCAAACTTCTTTCTCTGTCTGCTTGTAGCTTTCTCTGGAGACTCCATATCAAGGAGGGCACAGTGTGATCAGAGCGATGCATTATCACAAAGTCAAATCAGATCCAAGACAAATGAAGAGCAAAAGAGATTAATGGACTTAGAACACATGATAACCCAGTGATTTGCAGTTTCCATTCAAAGGGGAAAAGTTGAGACTGGAAGATTCGAGTAGCCTTGTGATAATTTTGCTATGGAAAGATTTACTGTTCTGCCTTTTGCCTCCTTTCTGGACAAACGGGATTGCCTGTCCATGCTTGATTTAAGACTATTTAAATTGTTCTGAATTTAGTACTATCTCTCCTTCCTTCACAATTCATTATAAATAGATCTGCACAAAATCAAGGGCAGGAGTAAACTGATTTAGGTCATTTGTTTCTTTGAAATGAAATAAAACTGCTCCTCCGTCATATAACTTTAGATAAAAGATACCTGTTTCTGATGGGCTTGGCCTGGCTGCCAAATTAGAAAAGAAAAATCTAGTCCCAGCCCTATCATTTATCACCAACATTGTGACCTTAGCCAAGTAACTGTGCTTCTCACTGTTTCTTTCTAAGTAAGACGGAGATCAAAACAGTAGCCTTCTCACATACTTGCTGTAAATAATTAATTCAATTAATGCCTGGGAGGCAATGGGCACAGTTGAAACCAAGCAGAACCCTCTGGGTCTCCTGGGCAGGAAAAGTCTTTCTGTGTCCCCCATTTCTTATTTGTAGGAAAGAGGCTTAATTTAGCCTCCAAGCCTTTCCCTAAGTTCCAAAGGGTGAATTGAATCAGTTGCTAACCAGGGAAGAGAGGAGATGCAGAGACCAGGGAGAAGTCAAGAAACATTAGTACAGCCTTGGGGCAGGGTTCTGGTTCCTCCTCAAAGGATACATGCAAGAGTATCTTTGAATTAATACTGCAGAACTAAAACCACCATGAAATGGAAGATGTTAACTACTGGATGAAGCATTCTTCATTCCAGAAAGAAGGTCACGTTGCGATAACCTCAAGGACAACCAGTACCAGTCCTGGGACTGCTGAACCCCAGCTTTGGAGAAGAAAGCCAGCTTGACCTTGCTCCAGTTCTATGGCCTTATTTTCCACTCCCAAACTATTTTCCACTCCCAAAGGAGGGCACACCCTTTGGGCAGTACCCTGCTGTGGCTTCCTTTGCCTGGCAAAGCAATAAAAGCTGCTCTTTTCTACTCACCCAAAACTCTGCCTCTCTTTTTCTATCTGGCAGTGATGAACAGAGTCTGAGTTTCAGCAAAAAAATGTCTAGCAGAGTGTTAGAACTTGGTAATTTTAGACCAGGACATTCTTTCTCAATTCTTTGACTTGACTGATAAAATGACTGAAGGAATTTTCTTTTTCATGTAAAATTAAACCAGGAGAAAGTGTGGGACAATGTGTCCTTGGTTGGTAAAGGAAAATTAAGGGACTGGAGCATTATTTTTTTAACCAGCAAAGTCCACACTGAGGTGACATTTGTCTTCTCTGCCATTGCGATGATATGTGTTTGTCTTCTGTTTCTTTACTGCAAGAATATCTGAAAAAGTCAAATGTAGAAGATCAGAAAACTCATTGTTTACATAATTTATCAAGAATTTTCAGAATCCTTTTATTCAGTATTTCTTAACCTGGGCATCCAGAGACTAGCTTTCCGAGGATTCATGAAAGCCCTGCAGCTTCAGATAGCATTCTCTGTTCATGTTCACTTTTTTGGAAGAAGTCTCATAGCATTTTTTTCTCATTTTTTAAAGTTTTTTTAAAATATAGTTGATGTACAGTGTTATGATAATTTCTGCTGTATGGCAAAGTGATTCAGTTATACATGTACACACATCTATTCTTTTTCTGATTCTTTTCCTGTATAGATTATCACAAAATATTGAGGCAGAGTTCTCTGTGCTGTAGAGCAGGTCCCCATTGGCTGATTCATAGCTTTAATAAGATTTTCAGTATGGTCTTTGATCTGTAGATCAAAAGTAAAATTCTACATAGTATAAGAGGTCCAAGGAACTTTTAAGAGCTTTGGAATCTTGTGGGTATATAATTTTGGAATCTTGTGTGTGCCTAAGAACTCCACAATTTACAATAGTCTGAATCTTTTTTTTCAAGTAAAACTAATGAAAAAGCACTTCATAATGCATAAAAGACAACAAAACAACTTAATAAAATAAATAATTACACATCTGTGGCACTGATGAGCCAGCTAAGTACATTCAGGTGACACTTCCGTGGAAGGAAAGCTAATTTATTATAATTTCACAGCACTTTACAATAGATGCTTAACAAACCAGGTAATAAAACATAATCAGTAGATGCCTCTCAGAAGCTAATGTCAAATATTACAAAGAAACCCTCATATTACTTAATGATTGTGCATTCTATTCAATCAACTTTCTACTTTATTGAGAGGCACTAGGAATTATAAATCCTTAACATTTTGCTCATGTGTCCATTATTTTTACTTGGGTTTACCTTTTGTAAAAGATTTGCTTCTTTTGTGATATGAAGATAGTTCCTTGTTTAACAAGGGTGGTGGCAAGGCAGGGGGTTGCAACCTGGGGTGTTGCAATCAAAGAATTCATCTCCAGTTTTCTTTGCCAACTGAAGTCCTGGAAAGATAGTTGGAAGGAAGCTGCTGTCCATTCTTTGAGTAACCACTGTCCTGATTCTCTTCCCTGGACCAAACCTTCTACAGTAGAAAGGAATATCTTCCTGTGTGGCCTAACAGAATTCTTAAAAAGGGGTTGGGTCTCTCAACTAGGAAGTGGGAAAGAGGCCAGAGAAGGAATATTCTTCTCTTAGAAGGACTAAGCCATAAACAAACCCTTCCCTTATGTAGTTCAAAAATGTAACTGAATTAGAGTAGATTACAAGTTCTGTCCTTCCACAGACGTTATTGCTTTATGAGAACAATTATAGCTCAAGAAAAAGAACTTTGTACATTTCTACTGTAGAAGGTTTGGTCCCTTCTTCTGTCCTACAAAACTGTGTGTTAATGTGAAGTCATCGGTCCTGTAAGTACAGGTGAAACAAAGTGCTCCAGTTCCAGACCAGTCTCCCCATCAGAAAGTCGTACAGCTTCACTGCCTCATTAGTGTTCCTAAAAACCAAGTCCATTTTGCCATGTTTCTATTTATTTTCTCATCATATAAAGAATGGTAGAATTCCTGTGATTATGACTTTGATCTTGCCCCTAGCAAAACAATAATATCACTGATAATTTTGCTATTAGTATGGAAGAGTGTTTTTTTTTCCAGTTCATTTTGTCACATAAATTTTTGTTGCCTAAGACCTATAAATATTTGAAAAATAATAGCTGTCACTGTCCTCATTTACATCGGAACGAACTGAGGGATTATAAATACCAGTTATTTACTCGATCCAGCTCAGAAATCCAGAGACCATGCTTAAAAATCACTTAGATATTTTCTACTAAATTAGTATTTGGATGCATAGTGGAGACTACTTATTTCAACAAGAATTATTTTTAAAAATTTAGACATCTTAGAAGGAAAACTTGTATATGTTTTTAAATTTCAATTTGTAGGTTAATAAGGAAGTGAGCAGCAATTTTGGATTTAGATTCTAGTGGATGACGCAGGCAGCAGTGACCTTGGTTAGGTTATTTGATCTAGCTGCAGTCTCAGTGACACCTAGGTACCATGCTGCTGATAATACCTAGTAAGGAGAATAGTAAATAAAGTAATTGCTGAAAGTCCTGAGCACAAAATACTCACTTAGTAAATGTCATTTAATTCAATGCATTTTTTTCTTTTTTGAAAGGAAGTAAGGTGCTCAGCCTCCATTTTTGCTGCTGTGGCCATAATGCCCATAGTACATGGTAGAGGTGATGTGCACCACATCGGGTCTTGCCATTGAAGAGCATGTGAGGGCACTCCTCCGGGGCTCTCCCTACTTCCTGCTGACTGAAAGATAATGAGAGCTAGAGTGACCAGTTGGACACACAAGTGGAAACCAGGATGAGGAATGAAAGCCACCTACCAGACTTCCAGTTAGTTTAAACCAGTCTTGTCTTTTTCTTTTCCCTCCCTCCCCTCTTTCTCTTTTCCTTCCTTCTTTTCTTTTCACTTCCTTCCTTCCTTCCTTTCTTCCTTCTTTCTTTCTCTCCCTTTCTTTCTTTCTCTCCCTTTCTTTCTTTCTTTCTTTCTTTCTTTCTCTTCCTTCCATTTCCCTCCTTCCTTCTTTTTTTCCTTCCAGTGACTTAGGCTGTACTCTACTATAAGTCCAAACATCAAATACAAGGAAAAGAGTTGTCAGGAAAGTCTCAGTTTTTCTTTTCTTAGTGGATCCATTTATTCTAAAGCCATTGAAATACCTTTAAAGCCTGAAATAATATGAGAAAATGCTTGTGATGTTATGTTAAATTTAAAAACCAAGACCGATAACATAAACATAATTGCAACTATTTTTAAAGAATCTAAATAAGAGAAAAAAAAAGAATTGAGGGACATACATTAAATATAACCATGTTCCTATGCAAATAATGACATTATGTTACTTTTGTCTCTTTGCTGTATTTTCTAAAATTTTCTAAATAAATTCATTTTTGTACTGGAAAATATATTGAAGATTTTTCAAGGATAAAGTCAATCTAAAAAATGTCTTTATGAAGATCACATCACAATACTGTTTTATTTTTATTTATTTATATATTTATATATTTATTTATTTATTTTCTTTTTAGGGTTGCACTCACAGCATATGGAGATTCCCAGGCTAGGGGTCAAATTGGAGCTGTGGCCAACAGCCTATACCACAACCACAGCAATGCCAGATCTGAGCTGTGTCTGTGACCTACATTACAGATTACAGCAACGCTGGATCCTTAACCCGCTGAGAGAGGCCAGGATTTGAACTTGCACCCTCTTGGATACTAGTCAGATTCGTTTCCACTGAGCCATGACGGGAACTCCCACAATACTGTTTTAAAATGAAAAAAAAAAAAAAATTAGCATCCAACAGTTGGCAAGTGTTTAAGTAAATTATATGAAGCAATGTAATGGAATATTATATAGTGTATTAGTTTGCTAGGACTGCCATAACAATATACCACAGCCTGGGTGGCTTAAATAATAGAAATTTATCTTCTAAAGTTTTGGGGGATAGAAATCCAACATCAAAGTGTGGGCAGGTTTGGTTTCTCCTGGGGCCTCTCTCCTTGATTTGAAGATGGCTACCTTCTTGCTGCGTCTTCATGTGTCATCCCTCTGTGCACGTGTGCCCCCAGGTCTGTCTGTGCTCAGACTTCCTCTTCCTATAAAGACACCAATCAAACTGAATAAGAGCCCACACTGTTGATATCATTTTAAGTACTTCTTTCAAGGCCCTGCTTCCAAAAGCAGTCACATTCTGAGATATTAGGGGTTAGGACTTCAATGTATGATTTTTTAGGGGGACAAAATTTAGCCCATAATGCACATTAAAGATCCTGCTGCGAAGAATACTAATAACCTGGGTAAAGTATACTATCCAGTGGAAAAAAATTAAGTTAAAATAATTTATGTAGTACAATCTCACATTTATATAAAATAATGTATATAGAAGCAAACTTTTCTTCAGGATAGCATCTGCATCTCAGGTCTCTCTTCAACATACAGAAATTGAGGATTTATGGTATTCATGAGACCTGTGGGCAACTGACAGCGACACTTGCATTGTCACTTTGAGGAGAGTAAATTTGCTCTCCTAAATGATGTTATTATAAAATTAACATAACATTTATATGCCTCATAACTATACTCAAAGAGAATTTATCCACTCATTCATGTTAGCTAGCTGTGATTGTCGATGTACTGTGTGATTTTTATTTCCTTCTTTGCTTCCTTTTCAATATTTTCCAAATCTTTACAGTGATTTAATTTTACCCTTATAATCAGAAAAGTAATAAATTTTAAAAAGTGAATCATAGAACTGTATGGTTCAGAAATGACAGATACAAGTCATAAGTGTGGCTACTAGTCACAGCTGTAACCCAGCAGGACCCTGTGAGGGCTTCCCAGAATGGACCTCCACTCATGTGCTCCGCCTGCCTTTTTATCTATAGAAAAACTTTAGCCAAGGAACCAATTTAATCAGAGAAGTGGAAAGATAATACAGAGAAAAAAAAAACAGTCATTTATTTTATAATAACATTTTACTGCATGTGAGAAGTGACTCATTAGAAAATAGGTGGTTATAACAGGGTCCTTTTCTTATCACCTCCCATAAATACAAATGCACACACACATCAACAACCCCCCCCTCCAAAATCCTTCACTATTTTGACCCATCATTTGATTGTCACTCTACATGTACTAAGTTCTTTGGCAAGACACAATCTTATTTAATCCTCACAGGAGTCATACGAGCTGAGTGTTAATAGAGTCATTCCATAGACCCGTGGATTCTAATGACAAAGGCTAAGCTTCTGCCAGACACCATGCACACACTTGACCACAGGTCCTTAGCAAGGAGTAGGGACAACGGGTCCCCCTAGGGGTAGGGACAACGTGATGCACCCTCATCCTTGAATTCTCAGCAGGACATCTAGTACACAACAGGCCTAAGAAAGGAGCAAACCGACAAAGAAATTAACTAATGAAAAAAGAAACTGTTCCCAAATTCACACGCACTTTTACCACATAATGCTACTTGGCTACTTCCTTTTAAAAGAGAATGGAATATTTTTAGTTGGAGATCATATACATTTGGCTTAAGGGGGAAAAAAAAAGATTCTCTTCATTTGTAGACGCCTTCACATGTCACATTTTCCCTTTCCACATCACTCAGTGCTTCTTTGCTTTTATATTGGCTTTGTGCTGAACACTGAAATTTGAATATTAGAACTCAGTTGGGGAGCACACTAATTTAATTAAATATTAAAAGCCAGCTGGTTTTATGTTACATGGGCAAATTAGAGAATTAATGATTTGGTACACTTTCTTGTTCCTGTCAAGCTACAGGAACATGAAGAATAGCTCATTCAGACCCAGTTCCAAAAGGCGAGATTGAAAAATTAGGTCTGCTTTATTAAAATGTTTCCATCTAGAGTCTCTTGAGATGGGAGGTAACTCACTTATTTACAAAACGCCTCCGAAGGCACCAGTCCTGGGTCCATGTGAAAGAACCCGGGAGACCTTCTTATTAGGTCGCTGGAGGAAAGCTTGGCCTGGGCAAACTAATCCACTGGAGAATCTTGAAGTACTGTTATCTTTTTGTGTAACATGTTTGGAAGTCAACTGGGTGTCTGTCAATGTCAACTGACTCCATAAGCTGATCAGCTCCTATAAGACTTGAGAAGTGTTTTCTTTGAAACACATAGTGTGAAACAAGGTAATGAAAGTGATGTGCAGTTAGTAGAAAGGACTTTTAGTCCTTAATAATCGTGTGCTGGAGTTCCCGTTACGGTTCAGTAGGTTAAGAACCTGACAGAGTGTCTGTGTGGATGCAGGTTTGATTCCTCGCCTCACTCAGTGGGTTAAGGGTCCGGCATTGCCGTGAGCTGTGGTGTAGGTCACAGACATGGCTCAGGACCTGACCGGAGTTGCAGTAACTGTGGTGTAGGTCGGCAGCTGCAGCTCAGATTTGACCCCTAGCCTGGGAACCTCCACATGCCACAGGTACAGCCTTAAAAAAGAAAAAAAAAATAATTAAAAGTCATGTGCTGTGGTAAAGATTTCCCAGACCTCTTGGTCCTAGAAGTGTACACAGTACACAGTTAGAGAACAGAGAGCATTCCTTTCCTCCCAAGCCCAGTTGCGAGACCTCGTGTCTAATGTTTTCAGTTTGTTTGGCTTACCACTGCCTCACTTATTCCAGATCTTTTCCATTTTCCTCTTTCATTCTTTTCCTCTCCACACCTTCTCTAAAAAATTGAGATGGGCTTTGAGAGCAATTTTGTATTGAAGGAGAAGATGCTGGGAAATTTGGATCAGATCACCTAAACTCTCAGCTTCCCAGTTTTGTTCTCTGACTCAGTGGAGCTGGAGCAAATAATAATAATAATAATAATAAGTTCTAGATTATATAAAAATAAATATATAATTATATAATATGCTATATATATCATCATATAATTACATATAAATTATTACTATATAATAATTATTGTAATTATTATTTCTGCCTCTAAAATGATGATGGTGAATATTTCAGCTATGCATTGCTGCATAACAAAATTTGGGCTTCTCCAACAATAAAAATTTTATTTGTGGTCATCCTGCAGTCTCCATGGGGCTCACCTGGGTGGCTCTTCAGACGGTTCTCCAGGGACCACTCAGGCAGCTGCTGTGCTCAGTTGTGGGCCCTCTGGGGTTAGGCTAAGAAGTTAGACCAGCTGGATCTCTCTTCCTGTAATCTTGGGATACCTCTCCAAGTGGCTTCTCCACGTGATCCGTCTACTATAGTCTCTTAAACTGAGTGGCTGGGCGCCTTAGGAGGTTGCTCAGAGTGTCTGGGACTGTAGACAGAGAGAATGTCAGGTCCAGAACCAGCACAGTAATGCATTTGCAAAATTCTCTTGGCTAAAACCAAACCATAGTTTTCTTTCAAGGGAGACTATGGAAAGATATGAATATAGGGGGTGTGATTTAGGAGTATGATTAACTAGGGACTCCCAGTGTAACTGAGTCCCTCAGTAAACAGAAAATGTCCTGCTAGTTTAGTACCCATACCTTCTATATCTAGTGCTATTTCTAATATTATTTTAAATAGCTCCATTTTTTAAAATGATCAAGAACAAGATTACAACATTAAATTATTCTGCCTAAACGTTATGTCATAGCTTTCCTGTTCCTGAAGAAAACTCCATTTTAATGCTTTCCCTCATTACTATGGTCATTTTGGCTTGTATGAAATGACTGGTAACCTGACTATTTTAGGTGGGTAAAGCTTTGAATAATTTTTAATTGACAGTTTTAACCTGATTTAACTAAGGGATAAAGCTCCATGATTAGGGTCATGTATCTTTTACTTGATGCAGAAATAGCTCCTCATTAGAGCAAAGCCGAATGTAGCATGACATCCTTACTGCTCTGCGCAGACATCATCCTTTTAAATTGCATATTTGATTATTTTACTTCTTACGGCCTCGCATTTTCTTCTGGATAAAGCCTATACTTTTTTTTTTTTTTGGCTTTGCCCGTAGTATGCAGAATTTATCAAGTTAGGGATCAAAACTTTGCCACAGCAGTAACCAGTGTCACCAGCAGCAATAATGCCAGATCCTTGATCTGCTGAGCCATCAGGGAACTCCCAAGCCTATACTTTTTACATTTTATCACTATGCCTTTTATCACTACCCAAACCTCCCCTATCCTCCTTCATACTCTTCCTTGTGGCTTGAATATTTCCTAATTTTTTTTTCAAGTCTTAGCTTATACATGCTCATTCTAGAAAACTCGATCCACTCTAAATAAGATTATAAGCCTCTTATGTGTTCTCATAAATCATAAACTTCCCCCTAAACTATAGAACTTTTCACATTATTATACCATTCTGTTTATTTTCTGTACCTTTCTCCCACACTAAACTCTAAGCTCTGTGAGGATAGGTATCATGGTTAGTTTGTTTATTCTTGTAGTCCTAACATTTAATATGGTCATAGCAAGGCCATAAATAACTTGGTGAATGAGTGACTGAATGAATAAATCTCAGGACTATAGCATCAATGACTGGTGTTTTTAACTCCTGTTACTTGAGTCTGCAAGAGAGAAATAATGTTTGGTTTTCTTATTGACTTTAACTCCTTTTCACTCCCAAGACTCTCTAAATGCCAATAATGTGAATATAGTAATACACAGAAGCTTTTTCAGAATATTTATTTTAAAAAAGGGAGTGCTTTTAAATCCACACAAATCTTTGATTGGTGGATTTAGATAGTGTAATAAAGGATAGTAAATGCCAAAAAAAAAAAAATCAGACAATACCCTAAGGTTAAGTAGAAGGCAACTGAATGATCCATGGAGTGATTACTTAGTATGAAAACCTCTAGTTGCATCCACATTGCTGCAAATGGCATTATTTTGTACTTTTTAATGCCTGAGTAGTATTCCAGTATATATATGCACCACACCTTTTAATTCATTCATCTGTTGATGGACATTTAGCCATTTAATTTTACCCTGAAGGTGTATTTATTCTTTATTTGCCTATGTTTTGGTCTGTCCCAAGCTGCATCCTTTTCCTCCTGACGTGTACCCTTTGCTATCACGGTACCACCAGGCTGTGGTAAGCATGAAAGTCATTCACAGAAAGATTCAAGAGACATTTCTGTTTCTTGTGGTCTTTTGGATCACTTTCCAGATAGAAAAATGTGTGGTATAGTAGTGGACATTACTTATTGTCTTTCCATGTGTATTTGTTTACTAGGGTTGTTGTAAAAGTACCACAAATTGAGTGGCTTAAACAACAGTAATTTATCATCTCATAGGCTAGAAGTATGAGATCAAGGTGTTGGTGGGGTTGGTTCCTTCTGAGGGCTGTGGGAGCAAATCTGTCCCTACTTCTCCTCATGTATCTGGTGGCTTTCTGGCAGTCTTTGGCATTCCTTGGCACCTAGAAACATCATCCCAGTCTTTGCCTTCATCTTCTCATGGTATTCTCCCTATTTGTGAGTCTCTCCAACGTTTTCCTTTTAATAAGAACATCGATCACAAGTTCCCATTGTGGCTCAGTGGTTTAAGAACCCTACATAGTCTCCAAAAGGATCTGGGTTCAATCCTTGTCTTCGTTTGGTGGGTTAGGGATCTGGCGTTGCCACAAGCTGTGGCATAGGTTGCAGATGCGACTTGGATCCTGCATTGCCGTGGCTGTGGTGTAGGCAACAGCTGTAGATCTGATTCAGCCTCTAGCCTGGGAACTTCTGTATGCCACAGATGTGGTCATAAAAAAGAAAAGAAAAGAACAGTGGTCTTATTGAATTAGGGTCCACCTTAATAATGTCATTTTTAAATTGGTTACCTCTGTAAGACACGGCTTTGCAACTGTGGTTTTTAAGACTGAACAGAATTATTAACCAAAGAAATTAAAAATGCTATAAGAGAAAGTTTACTTATGTTTGAAGGATCCAGGCTTTAGCTCTAGTGTTTGCTGGAATAAAGCCACTGATGAAAATGTTGGAGTGGTGCATCTGTTGGGCACTGTTTCTCTCCATTTTTCTCTTTCTTGCCAAAGAAAAACACCTGAATACTGCTGTCATTCAGGAAATAAAGCAAAGGGTCCAGTGCCCATTGATTTGTATTTTGTACGTGTATCAAGTGCTGGGCTGCTAAGAGCATCTGTTTTATCAGAAAGTGTGGGTGGAATCCTTCTAGAAATTGTGAACTGAGCTAGATCAGGAAATTCTCTAACTACTGTGAAAATAGAGGGTGCCCATAATGAACTCGTAAAATAATGATTTCCCTCATTATTCTTCCCAGTTCCCCTCCCCTCCCTACTTCCCATTGTCCCCCACCCCTCGCCTTCTCTTCTTTTTCTTCCTAAAACAGCAGTGTTGCTGAATACTAATGAGGCAATTCTTGGCCCTACCCCATTCATTTATTTTCAGGCAATTAATTCAACTTTCTAACATCTAGCCAGAATGTTATGCAGGTAATTTGTGGGTCTGCTTAATTTCTCAGGACCTTGTGGTTATCAGCCAGCAAAGCTCATTGTGAAGATGAACTCATCCAGCTGGTAGGCAACTTTGATTTCCACTGGTAATAACATCCCTTCATTAAAGCCCCTGAGTCCTTGAGCTTGGCAAGCTTCCCTTGTTGCATACTTCGTTTTCTGATTACAAATGGTTTGCAGCTTCTATATGTTTGCCTCAAGAGCTCATTTTCTCCCCTGAAGGACACTGGGCCTGATGGCATCATTAGCAGTTTTTCAGCAAAAAATTTTGCAGGGTTGTGATAGCCCTTCCTGGCACTCTGATGTTGTGTATTTGTGACCAAGGCGAACTAGCAGATTCACTCATCTACCCTGAAAGTATACAGAATGCAGCGTAATAGGTTCTTGTGGAGGGTGAAGGAAGGCAGAAAAATAAAAGGGAAAAGACATGTCTCCAACTCTCAAGAATTCGCATGAGCTCCTTGAACCAGTGACCTATCCTGCTCATTACTAGGCATATGATAGGTGCTCATTAAATCCGTGTTACTTTCTCTTGTGAATGAATGAATAAGATTGTAGGGTGGGAGAAATTAATACATATTCATGCAAATTATCTTAGAGAGTAATTATGGAACAGTGTATGACTTGTGGCAAGAAAATATATCTTTAAAATCTTGCTGAGTGCAAAAATTGTAGTGTGGGGTAGTCAGGAACACTTCTTAAAGAATTTGGCAAAAATCGATTGGGAAGAAGAGAATCTTGAAGAAGAAATGATTTGAGGAGATGTGGTAGAATATCAAATGAAGTAAAATTTGAAGGACTTTAAAGAATTTAGAAGTTAAAAAAATGAGGCTTGGAGACTAGGTTTCAATCCCATTTTAGCCATTTACTTGATGTCTGGTCTTAGGAAGTTTTACTTTTTTGGGCCTCAGTTTTCTCATTTGTAAAGTTAGGATAAATATACACGGTAGAATTGCTCTCAGGATTAAACAGAAGAGGAGTTCCTGTTGTGGTTCAGAGGGCTATGAACCTGAAAAATATCCATGAGAATGCAGGTTCAATCCCTGGCCCTGCTCAGTGGGTCAAGGATCTGATGTTGCCTGAGCTGTGGTGTAGGTCACAGATGAGGCTTGGATCTCAAGTTGCTGTTGCTGTGGCTGTGGTAGAGGTTGGCAACTGCAGCTCTGATTCGACCCCTAGCCTGTGAACTTCCACATGCCACAGGTATGGCCCTAAAAAAGAAATAATAAGAGATAATTTAGCTTGGTGTCTAGAATATAATAAATAAAGAGTAAATATTAGTTATATTAGTAATAGTTTGGAATGAAAGGGGGTTCTAAGACATGACAATGGGACAGGGTATGTCAGAAAGGCAATAATTTTGAGGCGTCAGAATCAGATAGGATAAAAAAAATAGAAAGTCAATGAAGATTTCTTATCAGAAGAGAAAGAAAATGATGTTACAAAAAGACAAACGGCTTGCTATAGGCAAGCAAACTAGCCAGTAATATCTAGTGATTGATTGGTGAAAAGGGGAAGACATGGTGGCTAAAAGATGAGAAAGAGGAGGTGACTCTGAAAGATATTATGCATGAAAAATTGGTAAAACTTGGTAATTGATTAGAAATGTGATGATGGAGAATGTAAGAAAAAGATAAATCAAAAACAGGGAGATAAGGATCAGAAGCAAGGTGATTTCACTGATAGTGATGGCTTAGTTAATACAGGGTTTTTTATTTAAAGGCAAAATAAGACAAATGGAAATAGAAGATAAGGGAAATTTAGTTATCCTAGATCTCTATGGACTTATTTTCCTTTAAATTTCCATATCATACAATTCACTCTTTTGGGTATACAGTTCTGCAAGGTTTTTGTTTTCTTCTTTCCTGGCCACTCAGTGGGATATGGAGTTCCCAGGCCAGGGATCGGATCAGATCTGAGCTGCAGCTGGGACCTACACCACAGTTGCAGCAGTGTGTGATCCTTAACCCACTGTACCTGGCATAGGAGGAAACCTGCATCCCAGCTCTCCAGATTGCATTGTGCAGCAGCAGGAACTCCCAGTTCTGTGAGTTTTGATAAGTGCACAGAGTCATGTAAATACTACCACCACGGTCTCGCCCTCCAAAATTCCCTTATCCCATCTCTCTGCAGTCAACACCTCTTGCCAGTCCTAATTTTTGGCAACAATTGACTAGCTCTTTGACCATAAAGTTGTGCCTTTTCAAAATGGACCTATAATCGGGAGCACTTTGAATTTGTCTTTTTCCATCATGCCTGAGGCATTTGATAGTTACTCATACTGCTGTGATGTCAGTTCATTCCTTAATATTACTGAATAGTTTGTTCATCCATTCACTGTTGAATGATTTTGGGGTTGTTTCCAGTTTTAAATTACTATAAGTGAAGCTATTATAAATATTTGCACATAGGTTTTACTGTATGACCATAGGTTTCTTTTCTCTTGGGTAAAATATCTAGAATTGGAATTTCTGGGTCATATGGTAAGTGAATGTTTAACTTTATAAGAAATCATCAGACTGAAAAATGTGTATCTCCTTTAGCATTTCCTCTAGCATGTATGAAATTTCCATTGCTTTGCATCCTTGGCAACGTTTGGAAACGTCGGTTTCATTTTTGTTTTTTGTTCAAATAGACATGTGTCTGCTTAACTGTGGTTTTGTTTGTATTTTTCTAGTCATGAACTGTGTTGAATATCTTTTCATGAGGCTAATTATCATCCTTGTATCTTTTTGGATAAAGTGTCCATTTAAGTCATTTCCATTTTTGTGTGTGTGTGAGGTTGTTTTCTTAATGTTGAGGTTTGATAGTTCTTTATATAATCTGGTAATAAATCTGTCAGCTGTATGAATTGCTAATATTTTTTCCTAGTATGTGGCTTGTCTTTTCATTCCTACAACAGTGTCTTTCTTGAAGACAAAGTTTAAAAACCTGTTCTTGACCACGCTCATGGCATACAAAAGTTCCTGGGCCATGTATCAAACCTGTACCACAGCATAGATCCAAGGCACAGAAATGAAAATGCCAGATCCTTAACCTGCTGAGCCACCAGGAATCTCTGCAAAGTTTAAATTTTTTTTGATGGCCAGTTTTCCAATTTTTTTCTTTTATGGATCATTGTTTTAGAGTCAGATCTCAAAACCTTTTGCATTTTTTAGATGTTTTTATTGCATATAATGAGATAATCACATGCCTTTTCTTCTTTAAACCATGTATATCCTGAACCACATTGGTTTTTGAATGTGAAACCAAGCTTGTGTTCCCAGCATAAACCCTATTTTGTTGTCACGTATTATCCTTTTAAGATACTGGTGGATTGAATTTTGATAGCATTTTGTTAAAGATTCATGCCGATTTTCATGAGGAATATTGAGCAGTAGTATTCTTTTAAAGTTTTGGTCTTTTTTTAATCAAAGCAATGCTGACCTCATAAGAATAATAAGTATTCCCTTTTCTTATATTTTCTGGGAAATACTGTGTAAAATTCATATTAATTCTTGTTTAAATGTTTGGTTAAAATTTTCCATTAAAATCATCTGGGCATGGAGTTTTCTTTGTTGTAAAATTTTAACTACAAAATCAATTGCTTTAATGAATTTAGGACTACTCAATTGATGTGTTTTAAGTGAGTTTCGGCAGTTTGTGTCTTTCAAGTATTTTTTTCTACTTTAAATTGTTGAATTTATGGACATAGAGTTATTCATAATATTCATTGATTATCCTTTTCTATTGTGGTATTCATAAAGACAATCCTCTTTAATTTCTGACATTGGTAATTTTTTTTTTTTTTTTTGCATTATAGCTGGTTTACAGATTTCTGTCAGATTTTCCAACTGCACCATGTGGTGACCCGATTACGTGTACATATATGGATTTGTCACATGTAATTAGATATAGTTCCCCGTGCAATACAGTTGGAGCTCCTTGCTATTCCATCATTAAAGCAGTAGGTATCCCCACTCCCCCCCCCCCCCCCCCCCCCCCCCCCCCCCCCCCCC